>PVIR01013471.1:0-42166 GCA_004026965.1 Petromus typicus
TGGTGCTGGGGATTCAATCTGGGTGATCCACACCCCCAGCCCTCTATTTTGGAGGCAGGCTCTTCCTAGGTTGCTGAGACTACCCTTGAACTCAATCCTATGACGTATGCCGCAGTGTCCAGCGACTTGTCTGCTGGACACCGGAGTCCATTTGGTTTCCACTTGGGCTCTGAGTCTGTGGACCCTGTCTAAAAGTGACTCACCAAGGAACCTCATGTCATTCTAGCTCTGCCAATAGCTAATTACGGGTCATTGCTTTGGAGCACTTTCCATAGTCTTGTGGAAATTTGGATTGTTAAATTTAGGAAGGACTATAAGAATTCTGGAAGAGCCACATATGGATCTTTGTGTTGCTCAGGCTGGCTGGGATCTTGGCTATGCACCCCAGGGTGACATCGAACTCCGGATCCTCCTCCCTAGCTGACGAAATCTTGGGTTGGTGGCCATGTACCAAACCCAGCTATACCTCATCTTAATGCAATGGGTCTGCTTTCTCTTTAGGTAGGGATCTTTATTACTTGTACTCTTAGATTTCTTTTTCAGTCTGCCTCTAGCTCATCCTTATACTCCTCCAGTGAGCAGATTCCTACAGTCCTCTGCTCATCCCCTATACGCTGTCCTAGGAATCTGACTTTGTTGTCCAGACCTGGCCAGGTCTATTTATTTGCTCAAGAACTGGGAAGCAAAGTGCATCAAAAGAGCAGGTACCTGGGAGTGGTAAAGCTGCTTGTCCTTTATTTGGAAATAAAAGCAAAGCTCTGGAAAGCATAGGCTGGAAGTGAGCTTCAGCTTACTGAGGTCTGGGTCAGCAGCAGGACTGGCCAGTATGAGGACCTGTGGGGGCCTTGTGCTGTTTTCCAGACCTTAAGAACTCCCGTCTTCCTGGGGGTGTGTGGCTTCTGCAGTGGCTGCCCAGATCCCCTGGTGTCGGTGACAACAGGACTTTACATCCTGTAACAGGACATCCCAGCCCCTGGCAGCATCCGGAGGCAGCACCTTCTTGGGCAGGAAGTGAGCTTTTGTCATGTTGGCCACTAGACCTGCTTCAGGCCCAGTATCACTGTCCATAGCAACCAACCTCTCCTTGGAGTCATTTCCTCCTGCAGAGGGAAGGAAGGAAGGGAAGCGTTAAGGGCTAGCTGCACCCACTGTGTCCAGTGTGGGTTAGAGGTGGTGATCTCATCCTCTGGGGCTTTGGTGAGGGCCTCATCTGGCACCTCGGGCATCAGAAGTTGGTCTCACTGGCAGCCTGGATGCTGCAGCTAACAAGCCACACGGTACCAGATGGCACAACCATCGCTGAACTCAGACTATGGTCTTGAGGCATCCTGCAGCCAGGGATGGCATAGGGCTCCCCCACCCCAAATGCAGAGCGAGCCACGGGCCTGCTCACTAGCAGCTTTCGACGGCTGCTGCCTTGATTTTTGAAAGTGACAAATACCAGTGTCACTAAGAGCCCACAGCAGCCTAGGCTCAGGCCCTGAATAACCACAAGCCCAGCCCCACGTAGGCCTTGGCAGTGTGAGCTCGGGAAATTGATCCCCATCTTGTTTCTTCTGAGACAGGATCATCCTATGCAGCCCACACTGACCTTGAACCCCATCCTCAGCCTTCTGCGCTGGGATCACAGATGTACAACACCCTCCCTGTCTTAGAAGAATGAGGTTAATGTCCTAAAATACAGGAACTTGAACTTAGACGTGACGCAGGGCACACTCGGGTGAAGCTGCCAGCCAGCACTGCAGGGGTCTGGCGTGTGCAGTGTTTCGGGGCTGTGCCAGCCTTTGTGCTCGGCAGGTGCTCTGCCTCTGAGCTACACTCCAGACTGCCCAGGTGGTCTGTCTTCCCACGTTTCCTGTCCCTCTGCCCACAGGAGTCTTGCCAACCCACCTGGACTAGCTTCAAACTTGGGATCTTGCCTGAGCCTTCCAGGTAGTTGGGATTATAGACGACTATTCTAGTTTCGAGCACTCCTACAACTAATCTGACTCCTGTGCGTATTTATCCACTGGCGCTAACTTGGGTCCTGCCATTCCAATGTCTGGCCTCTGTCCATCCCCCATCTTTTCCTCCCAAGCAGAAGGGCCTCAGCCTGAGGCTCACAAGAAGAACCAAGAGGCAGTGAAATACTGACAGACACTGAAGAGACTGCGAGGTCTCTTACCCACTGGGTGTCAGTGGGGCTTTCTCCACGCGGAGCTTCTTCCTGGATTCTGTAAGCACTGGGGGGCTCTGGGGGGCCTCGCTGTCATCGTCCAGTTCTGCCAGCACTCGGTGAGCTGATTTTCTCCGGTTTCTTGGGGGTGTGCCAGGCGTGGGCCCCACTGCCTGGGGTGGGGTGGGAATGCGCAGACTCTGGGACCCACCCCCACCTCGGGAAAAGGTGAGGGGCTGGGGCTGGAGCTTGCTGAGGCTGCCAATGGAGTTGAGGATCAGTGTGGCCTTGGGGGAAGGGCAGAGGGTGCTGAGAGGCCGCCGCGGGGCCCCCTGGGAGGGCAGCATCGGCTGGAAACCAGGCCCGGCCCCGGCTTCTCTGGACTTGGACCGAGGGGTAGTAATGGCAGCAAAGTCTTGAGGTTTGACCCGGACTTGCTGGAACATGAAGTAGAACTCTGAGGGGCTGGAACCTGTGGGCTCTTCAGGGCCAAAAGTCAGGAGGTCACCATCACTCAGCTCCAGCCTGTGGCCCCTGGGGAGGCGGACGTTATTGACCAAAGTCCCTGTCAGCAGTGGGGCACGAGAGGAAAGACAAGAGCAGTAAGGACCAGTCAGCGGTCTGACCCTGTTCGATTTCCAGTGGAACACAGAGAAGAAGTCTAATCATCCCACACATCCTGGACGCCACACACACTGTCCTTGTTGGCAGGAGACGTGTATTATTTATTCTCTACCTCTCCCTGGAGTGGGCTCCCTCCTCTTCACTGAGGTCTGTCTTTCGGACACTTGGCCAGCTCCAACCCGGAAACCTGGCGTCGCACCCACAGCCTCAGGTTCTGGCTCTCCCACTCGCCAGCCCCATTTCCTAATCCACTTCCATGTCTAGATTGAGGGTATGAAAGCCTCTGGCGATCACAGCTCAGAACTGGAAGCACTGAGTGAATATCTGCCGTGCCACACTCCGAACAGCACAGCCGGAACAGAGCTCACCAAGCCTTGTGTTTACCTAGGAGGAGGCTACGACTTGGAGAGGTCAAGCGACAGGCCTGAGGTTTTGCCAGGTTCTAGTGGCAGGAGACCGTAAGCACAGGCCTCTTAGCTGCCTGAAGTTGGCAAGAAAGGCATGCCAGATCCTTAAAATACATCCAGTGACTGGCCAAACGTGGGAGGAGGTGCTCCCTAAAGCTGGAAACTGAGTCAAGCCTGCGCCTGGCCCCAGAACACCGCTACTGTGACGCCTGACTGTTGACTTGGCCCTCGGATCTACCCACCTCCCAGCCTGGGTAAGCTAAGTGGGCCACCAAGGCTCAGTCCTCAGACAGCTGCGCGTTTCTGATGGCCACACAGGGCTGGGCCACGACTGCCTGACCCGACGGACTGGGAGGCAGGTGGCAGGTCCCGGCAGAGCCCCTTGTCCTGCGGGGCTGCCCAGGGCGAGGCTGCCCTGCCCAGTGCTTACCTTGGCTGCTGTGATCCTCCAGGCTGACCCTCCAGTCGTCCCCCTGGCGCTCAGCGTGCAGCTCCGCGTGCACCCCAGAGATGAGGCCGGGCTCCTGCTGGGGCCGCAGGGCCACATCGCACAGGTCCGCCCTGCGGCCCAGCCGGTAGGTGCAGCCAGTCCCAGTGGGAGGGTGGAAGGTGTAGAGGTCGCCACCCCTGCCACCCCCTATTCGCAGCAGCTGGAAGCAGGGCAGCATGGGCAGTGTCTCCACGCCCCCCCCCCTTCACTTAGCAGTCCATTGCCTGGACCCCCACCCCGGCCAAGCACTAAGTCGGTGCACCCGAGTGAGTGCACGAGGTAATTTCAACTTCGAGTGCAGCGTCGTGGAGGACGCAGACAGCCTAGGCGAAAACTGGCTTTTTGGCAGAAGGGAGATCTCAAAAATCCACGAAGGGCAGAAACAGCAGAAGGTCCTGTGCCTCAGGTGAGCTGCGTCCTCCGCCGCCAAACATCCGGGAGCTTCAATCTGTGTGAGACAGGACAGGTTAGGCGGCTCGCTCCGGGGCAGTGCCAGCTGGAGTCAGCGCGACGCGACGCTGTCAAACTCCCTCTTGGGAATACAGCCCCCTCCCGCACAACGGCGCCCTGCTCTTCTGGCCGGAACTTATTTATTCATAACTAGTTTGGACCCTGGAGGGAGAGGATCCTCTGTCGTCCCCAAAGGGGCCCTAAAGGCCAGTTTAACCCCTTGCTTTCCTTTTCTCTGTGTGAAATAAAAACAGGAATTTGTTCCTCGTGACTCTGAAGGGCAGACCGGGCCTTTTCCCTCCCAGGCTCAGCTCAGTTTCAGGCCTACCCGCGCCGTGCGGCCCGAATAGGCTTCGATCTGGGCAGTGCTCCTGGGTCCCCCGCCGGCGCCGGCGCTCCCGCCGCAGTTTGACAGCCAGGAAGCCCGGGAAGGGAGGGGCGCGGCTTCTGAGCGCGGGCAGCGCGGACTCCGCCTCCAGAACGCCCAGTGTCTGGTGCGCCCGCTCTGTGCCGCTTCTGATTGGCCATCTCATCCGCCATTCTCCACTCTATTGGGCAACGCTCTGAGTAGGACCTCCTCATCGATTCCCCCGCCTTTCGCCTTTTCTGATTGGTCCAGAAATTTTCCCGGGTTCCCGGGGTGGGGAGGAGTCATCAGGGCGCGGAAACAGCGAGCGCGTTAACTGGGCCAATTTTAGACGCTACTGCGCCTGCGTGCCCTGTCGCCCCTCCCCTTCCAGGCTGAAAGCCTAGCAAGGGGCCCGCCAGCCTACCCGCCTTGCGCAGGCGCTGTCAGGGACAATGGCGGGGGTGGTGATGCAGGGGGTGTGGTCAAAGGGCCCTGGGGGCGCTCGAGCTGGGTAAGGGGCGTTCCGGAAGTGTCGGTTGGGGGTGGGACGGGGCAGAGGTGGGGGGGACTGGGGTGGGTTCAGGGGGTCCGTCGAGAAAAAGCGGTCGGGGGAAGGAGGCAAAGAGGAGCTCGGGGTGGCCTTAGAGGTCTGGGCCCAGAAAAGCGAAGAAACGGGTGTCTGGGGGAAGGGCAGGAGAACAGGCTCTTAGCGGGGATGGGGTCGGAGTGAGGGTCAAAGTCATTCTTCAGGAGGAAAGAAGATGAGAATGTAGAAAGAGACGGGGGTAGGAAGCCTAGGCGGGGCCGCGGGGATGGAGAGGGCCTGAGGGGGCTGGGGTGCGAGGTCTGGGAGCTGGCGCGCCTGTCCCCCGACGCAGAGCTGCCGGGATCCCCGGGTGGAGGTCAGGCGTGCAGCCCTGACGGGGCAAGGCCTGGGGCCAGCGCGCCGGTCGGGAAGGACGCAGGAGGCATGGCGTGGTGGTGTCTGGGTGGGCTTCCGCCGGGCCTCGCCGAGCCGTGGAGAGAGCACTGGAGACTGGGCTCGGGGCCCCCGCGCCGCGGACCTCCGCTCTCCCCTCCCACCCGCAGCAGCAGGGATCGTAGAAACTCAAGGAGGGTAAAGACACTGCTCTGAATCTTACAAGTGGGGTACAGGCTGAGACCTCTCCAGAGATTCCGACTTCAGTAAACTTTCTCACTTAATGGTTATTGTCTGGCTCTGTCCAGTCAGGTTGGAACAAGCGAGCGGTCTGGGGGTATCGCCTTCCGCTTTCCGGGAAGACACACGAGCGTCAGGGGGACCCGGCTGTAGTTTAAGGACTAGGACTCTGGCTTGTGGAAGCTTTCTCTTTGGAAGGCGGCCTGAAAATTGAGCCGGAGTATCCTTGTTTATCCTGTCGTCCAGGGGAACGTAGATGGCTGGAGACAGAACCTAGAGCTTTCCGGCACCGGGGAGATGTTGCCACCTTCAGGTCAGTGGGCGCCAGGGGCACCGGGACTGCCTGGCCCGGAGGACTGACTGCCTGCCCTTCCGGCTCTCCAGGTTTCTCTGGGCTGGTGCCCCCCGCCCACTTCCAAGCTCGGCCCCCTGCTGCCCAGCCGAGCGCGCCTCCAACCTGGGTCTCGGACATTCCCCTCGCCCGGTCCCCGCTCCATCCAGATGTCGCGGAGAGACACCAGAGGCCTCTGACCACGTGGGAACGGGATGTTTCTGGCGATGGGCGTGGGCCTGGTCGGAGCGGCAGGTAGGGGTCCAGCCCCGCCACTTCCTCAGAGTTGCTTGCTGGTGACCTTCACGGAAATGGTTCCTTTCCTTACTCTGGTCCTCGGTCCCATTACGTGGGCATTTTTACACAGGTATTATTCGTACCAACAATGCATAATGATTACCTCGTGTGTTAGACACTTGAGATGGAAATAATAAAAATGAATGAGACGTCTGACTTAAGCCCTCCATTAATAAAGCATTTACTTGCGCATGGTAGTACACGCCTATCTTGCCAGTAGTTAGGAGGCTGAGGCAGGAAGAGTGTAAGAATTTGAGCCCTCGGGGATTTAGCTCAGTGGTTCTGGCACCTGCAAGTTCAATTCCCCGGTAGCCACAGTGCCAGGCCCCGTGGCTCGCATCTGTAATCCCAGCACTTGGCAGACAGAGGCAGGAGGATTGCTGTGTACTAGCCTGAGTACCGGACCAGCATGAACTACAAAGTACACAAGACTGTCTTAAAAATAACTAAAAGAAAGGAAAAATTTTTGAGCCCTACTTGGGCTATTCAGTGAGTTCCTGGCCAGCCTGAACTTGTAGTAGTACTGTCTTCTGTTTTTCTGAGACGAGGTCTCACTGCAGACGTATACCCGCCTGGCATCCCTGATCAAAAACACCATAAAGAAAAAACCCTCAAAAATCAATTAACAAAGAATTCAAAAATCAAAGAGAAGGGAGAAGTTGACCAGCAGCTCATCATAAAGCGCAGTCTGAAGCCAGATGCCAGGCAGAGGCCTGGCACTGTGGTGTGTCAGCTCATTTTAACTACAGGGCCGAGGAGTGCCTTTACGGAGAGCTGCCACGGGCACAGGCCGCGCTGCCTGCGAACGTCGTGGAACTTCTCGCCCCTGCTCTTTCACCTGTGTCCTTTCCAAACTGTGCTAGTGTTATTCTGCTGCGCTGTGAACCCGAAGCGGGATGACCAGGCAGGAAGGAGCAGGATCGAGGAGGAGTACTAGGCTGGTGTGAGAGACAGATTCACTTAGTTTTCCTTGCCTACAGATTCTTTTTCCTTAAAAAACAAAAACAGCTTTTGTGCTTCTCAACAAGGGATCTGTCTTGGGAACTGCGTCACAAGCTGTTTAAACGTGATGGTATCGCAGAGCGTTCTCCCCCATTCAGCACTGTGTCCGTACTGAGTCGCCACTCTGACTCTTCACACAGTGCTCAGACATGCAGTGCCGGCCCGTACCTAGCGCCGGGCCTTGCCATGGTGGTGCCGGAAGCTCGGGTGTCCCCACCCCCAGGCTTCTCTCACTTTTTCTTTTGGTGGTAGTGGGCATTGAACTCACGACCTTGTACTTGCCAGGCAGACTACAGCACCACTGAGCTAAATCCCTGGCCCTCACTTCTTTACCTCAAATCAGAGCTCAGAAGTTTCTCCATGTTCTCCCAGCCTTTCCGCACAGAACAGTGTGCTCATGATGTGCACATCAGATGTTTATTACACCTGTCTGCCTGTGTGTAGCTCTCTGCAGAGGTCTCTGCCCACACTTCCCCACCTGATTAGATCCTGTTAGCCCTGACAGTGGCATCCTGAGTGCAGAGAGGCCCCACACCTGAGCTTTACCCCTCCTCCTCCTCGCTTAAGAGCAGCGTAGCTCTTTCTACAGTTGCGCCGATATCTGCGGCACCCTCATAGCAGCAGACGCGTCTCCCTTGTGTCACCCTGTCTTTGAAGGTCCCTGGAACTGGCAGGGTTGCAGGCCCGGGGGTCGCAGGCCCTGAGCCAGCAGGCGGAGCTCATCTCCTGGCAGCTGCAGGAGCTGCGGCGGCTGGAGGAGGAGGTGCGGGGCCTGCGGGAGACCTCGCTGCAGCAGAAGATGAGGCTGGAGGCCCAGGCCGTGGAGCTGGAGGCTCTGGCCCGGGCTGAGAAGGCTGGCCAGGCCGAGGCCGAGGGCCTGCGTGCCGCCTTGGCTGGGGCGGAGGTCGTCCGGAAAAACCTGGAGGAGGGCAGCCAGCGGGAGCTGGAGGAGGTTCAGAGGCTGCACCAAGAGCAGGTGAGCTCAGGGCGCTGGGCAGCGGCTCGCGTGGAGAGTGGGTGCCAGGAGAAGGTCTCTGGCGGCGGAATAAAGCAGGTGGCTTGGGAGGACGGGTGTGTGGGGCTTATTCAGGTCATGCTGGCCCTTCCCATCACTTGAAGGCGCCTTCCTCTTTCGGTAGGAAGTAGATTTCCTGTTTCACCTCAGGTACCCGAATCATGTGGGAGCTTCATAAGGGGCAGTGAGGAAGGCGGGCCTGGGCCCACTGGACCGGGAGGGCCTTATTGGGCGGAGGCCCAGTGCCGCTCTCTGCCAGTCTTGGTGGCCGAGGTCCCTGTGTTTCTGGGTGGAGCTGGCAGCCAGCTGATGTGTAGGTCGCTCTGAGGTCCAGAAGTGGGAGTGGAGGGCCAAAGTCAAGGCAGGCAAGGTTAGGAGGCCCTGATTTTGGGGCCAGCTGGGCCCTGCTGAGCTTGCTCTTCTCCCACAGCTGTCCTCCCTGACACAGGCTCACCAGGAGGCTCTGGCCAGTTTGACGCGCAAGGCCGAGGGCTTGGAGAAGTCTCTGAGCAGTCTGGAAGCCAGCAGGGCAGGGGAAGCCAAGGAGTGGGCCGAAGCCCAGAACGAGGCTGAGCTCCTGAGGAAGCAGCTGAGGTGTGTGTGCATGCACGCCGGAGGGGGTCCCAGTGGTTGGTAGCCTGGGGTGCCCAGGATGCCTCACTAATGGCTATTCTGCTTCTGCCTCAACCCTAGCAAGACCCAAGAAGACCTGGAGGCCCAGGTGGCCCTGGTTGAGAATCTTCGGAAATATGTAGGGGAACAGGTCCCTCCTGAGGCCCGCAGTCAGGCCTGGGAGACTGAGCGGCAGGAGCTTCTGGACACTGTGCAGGTGGGAGAGAGTTGGGTACGGGCGCAAAGGGGCTGTGGGATGTCTGTCAAGGCCTGGTGTGGCCCTGGAGGAGAATACTGCCCCAGTGGGAGTCAGTGCAGGATCTGCGTGGGTGCCGAGGCCCGACAACGCTTGTGACCCCCGTAGCAGCTGCAGGAAGACCGGGCCGGCCTGCGGACCACCGCCGAGCTGCTGCAAGTGCGCGTGCAGAGCCTCACGAGTGTGCTTGCCCTGCAGGAGGAGGAGCTGACCAGGAAGGTGGGTGCCCCCGGCAGGGCCCTCCCGTCCCTGGGCCGCCAGCTCTTGCTGCGGTTGCTGCTCAGGCAGGGCAGGGAGGCCTGAGGACCCTCGGCATCTTTCTCTGCTCTGCAAAGAGCGAGCACTTCTCCTGCCCGCAGCTCCCGCCTTCAGATCCCTTGGAGCCCGAGTGTGTGAAGAAGCACCAGTCCCTGCTGAGTCGCTGGCGGGAGAAGGTGTTTGCCCTCCTGGTGCAGCTCAAGTCTCAGGATCTGGAGCACAAAGGCTCCCTGAGGGCGCTGCAGGGACAGGTTGGTGGCTCTGCCCCTCCTCAAATTCTTCCCCACACTCCTTGTACAAGGATGCCATTCATTAAGTACTTGCTGAAGCTTGCAGTGGGGTGGATGTCTGTAATCCTAGCACACTGGGAGGCTGAGGCAGGAGGATCACAAGTTCCAGCCAGCCTGGGCAACTTAGAAAGACCCTGTCTCAAAATAAAAATTAAAAAAAAAAAAAAAGGCTGGGGATGTAACTCAGTGCAAAAGCCAAAAAAAAAAAAAAAAAAGGTTATTAAACTCTTCCACATGTGGGACACAGCCCTGGACACCACACTCCTGCCCTTAGGAGTGCACATCCTGAGCTGGAGGCTTGGTGAGCAACTGAGTGAGGTAGCAGCAAGCAGCCACGTGTGCATAAAGACGGACTGGAAGGGGAGTGACAGGCCCAGGGAGTCTGCCAGGGCCTGCTGCGGGTGGTCCTGGGAGCCCTGCCAGCCCCTCTCCTCTGCAGGTGGCACAACTGCAGGAGCAGGTGACCGTCCAGGGTCAGGAGCGGGCCGTCCTGCAGCGCGCCCTGCAGGACAGAGCCGCGGAGGTGGAGGTAGAGCGGATGGGCGCCAAGGTCAGTGGGAGCGGGGAGCGGGGAGAGCCCAAGGGTGGGTCTGCAGGCCACACAGGAGGAGACCCTCCCTTCACTGTGTCTCCGCAGGCCCTGCAGCTGGAGCTGGGCCGAGCTCAGGAGGCCTGGCGGCGGCAGCAGCTGCAGACAGCCACAGCGGAGGAGCAGCTGAAGCTGGTGGTCGGCACAGTCAGCAGGTGTCTGTGGTGCGGGGTGCGTGGGGGAGCCTTTGTCCCCCCAGCTCCTCCAGCTTCCAGGGTACCAGTAACAACTTCCACCCTGACCAGGGCGGTGCCTCAGCTGATCAGCCGGCAGGCAGGCACAGCCTTTATCGGAGGCTGGCTTTGAGCAATGGAACAGATAATGGTTTGGAGTTTTGTGAGGTTAACATATGGGCAGGATCCTTGCGTAGCTTACCATTATTTCCTGGGGTTTGTATCTTAGGAGCACATTCAGTTTTTAAAGTTAGGAGAGTCCGCCAGGCATGCTGTAATCTCAGCACTCGGGAGGCTGAGGAAGGAGGACCACTGTGAGTTTGAGACCAGCCTTGGCTACATAGGAAGACACTGTCTAAAAAAGCAAAACAAGCCCGGTGTGGTGGCACACACTTATAATCCCAGCATTTGCGGGCAGAGGCAGGAGGATTGCTGTGAGTTCAAGGCCAGCCTGGGCCAGTCTGAACCACACAGTGAGACCCTCGCTCAATAAAAAGCAAAAAAAAAAACCCATGAAAACCTCAGCTATGACTCAGCTGTAGAATGCTTGCCTCACATCATGTGGCCCTGGGTCCAGTCCCCAGCGGGCAACTCCCCCAAAAGAGGTAAAAGTTTTGCACTTTATGAGGTGAAATGACAAGACACCTGCCCACACACGTGCACTGCGTGTGCCTGTGACCCGCCTCCTGGGAAGCCTGCGGCACGAGTGCCACAGCGGGCCTCGTGTGAGCATTGAGAGCTCCGAAGGTTCGCTGTCACTGCAGAACAGAAAGCCTCACTGGCCAGGACTTCCCTTTAGAGCCAGGAGATGAGGAAGTGCTTTTGCTAAGGATTTATTAGCAAGAACTCCTCCAGGTCTGAAGCCTGGCTTGTTGCCAGGTTTGTCAGTGACTTGGGTGGCCTGGAGACTTAGCAGAAAACCGCTCCGAAAGTCACTAGGTGTCGGAAGCGGCTTCTGTTACCGTGTGGAGCAGTCTGCTGCACGCCAGCTCTGTTCCCGCTTGTTCCGCTGCTGGTGGGGATGTGAGCTCTGCTGAGACGGCTGCTCCCGCCGACACCCTGGCTTCTCCTGGGGTCTCTCACTTCTGCTTTCCGAGCCACGTGGGTCCTGCTGTGGCCAGCTGATGTAACACGGGGCCCTGTCCTCACAGGGGTCCGGGCGCCTGTGCTCCTGCGCCCGGTCCCAGGGTAACTGCTCTCTGAAGCACGGTGACACAAAACCAGGTTGCAAGAAGTAAACTGAACAGTTCTCGGAAAGCGGCCACCCAGTCAGCCAGGTGTGGCTTGTACACCTGCAACCCCAGCCCCGAGAGGCTAAGCCAAGGGCAGCTAAGTAACTTTTAGAACACCCCGTCTCGATACAGAAAGGGCTGGGGTGTTTTCTTTCCCTGGGGGGGTCCCTTGCAGTGGGGGCTCAGTGTCCTGTTCCCTTCCCAGCTGCCAGGTCGGCCTCCAGAGCACCATGGCGAAGCTGGAACAGGCTGCTGCCCGGCTCCCCAGCCTCACCCACCGACTCAGCTATGCCACACGAAAGGTGCACACTATTCAGGGTGAGTGGAGTGCCCTCTGACCCGTGCCCTCTGACCTCACATTCGTCCTTCCTGGCACCAGGCTGGCTCCTTTCTCCTCTTTCGTCCGCGGCAAACCCATTTTTGCCTTTGCCCTCCAGGCCTGATGGCTCGAAAACTGGCTCTGGCCCAGCTGCGCCTGGAGAGGTAGTTGGGACCTTTGAGGTGGAGGGAGGTGTGTGGGTGGAGCGTGAGCCACACCCAGCAAGGGTGGGTTTGGAGCCCCGACCTGGGTGACTTTTGCCCGATCTCTCCAGCCCCAGCTGCCCCCCACCTGCACCCCCAGCTGACACCGATGTGAGCCTTGAGCTGGAGCAGCTGCGGGAGGAGCGGAGCCGCCTGGACGCGGAGCTGCAGCTGAGCGCCCACCTCATCCAGCAGGAGGTGGGCCGGGCGCGGGAGCAAGGTAGGCCCGGGGGAGGCAGGGGGGCCTGGGCTGTGGAGAGGCCGAGCGAGCGCCCCCTTCCACCCAGGGGAGGAGGAGCGTCAGCAGCTCAGCAAGGTGGCCCAGCAGCTGGAGCAGGAGCTGCAGCGTGCCCAGGAGGCCCTGGCCAGCGTGGGGCTGCAGCTGGAAGCGGCTCGCCAGGAACAGCAGGAGAGCACGGAGGAGGCCGCCAGCCTCCGGCGCGAGCTGACTCAGCAGCAGGAGACCTACGCGACAGGTGTGGGGACGTCGGGCGCTGGGCGGCCGAGGGGCAGCGGCGCCTCCTGACACCTCCTCCTTCGCCCAGCCCTGCAGGACAAGGTGGCCGAGGTGGAGACGCGCCTGCGGGAGCAGCTGTCGGATACGGAGAGGAGGCTGAAGGAAGCCCGCCGGGAGCAGGCCAAAGCCGGTGAGGAGGCCGGGTCTGAGCCGTCGCCCTGGGAGGCTGGTGGCACTAGAGGTTGTCTCCCCCAAAGGCGTGCCCTGCTGTGTGTATCTTGACGGTTGTGGCTGGTGAGCCCTGGGTCGCTGGTGAGGCTGCAGCACATGGCTGTCGGGTGGATGCAGCGGCAGCGCACACGCCACCTCATGGTCGTGTCGGTGGCCACAGGACTGTGTGCTGCCTCCTGCACACAGGAGAGTGCGGGTGACCGCAGTACCGGCAGCCTGAGGGCAGCCTGAGGTCCTAGCCGGCCTGCAGGCTCAGAGCAGAGCGGCCTGCACCCTGCGATGCCTTCACAACTCCCCCTCCCGGGCCTGCACTGCCCCAGCTGACCTGTCCCCCCCCCCCCACAGTGGTCTCCCTGCGCCAGATCCAGCATGAGGCCACCCGGGAAAAGGAGCGGAACCAGGAGCTCCGGCGACTGCAAGAGGCAGCCCGGAAGGAGGAGGGGCAGCGGCTCAGCCGGCGCCTGCAGGAGCTGGAGCGGGACAAGAACCTCATGCTGGTGTGGTGGGGCTGGCCCAGCGGGCGGCAGGGCTGGCGGGGGCTGCGGGCGGGGCGTTGGCTCTGCAGGCGCGTGGTGTTCGACCCTGTCCTTCCAGGCCACCTTGCAGCAGGAGGGTCTCCTCTCCCATTACAAGCAGCAGCGGCTGTTGGCGGTTCTCCCCCCAATGCTGGATGAGGGGAAGTCATCGGCCAAGGCGAGCTCCAGGCCTCCGGGGGCTGCACCGTCCACCAGGAAGTTCGGAAGAGGTGAAGTGTGGCGCTGGGTCGGGTGGGAACCCGCCGCACTGCGCACCTCCCCTCCTGGACTGTGGGCACTGTCCCCGCCCACTGGGCCACCCAAGTGTCTGCTCTCCAGGAAACCTCTCTGCGCTGCTGGACAACCTGCAGGGCCTGGGTGAGGCTATTGTGCAAGAAGAAGCTGTTTGCCAAGGAGACAGCCCTCGCTCGCCGGCCCCAGACCTCGGCTGAGCAGCTCTCTGGGGAGGTGGCAGGGGCTGCTTCTCAGGCGAGGACCTGACAGTTGGGGCCACAGTCTCCCCATCACCTCAGAGAGCTTCCCCCTTCCAAGTTCGAGTTCTGCACAAAATAAAGAGACTGCGACTGCGTGGGTTTGGAAAAGCCGTCTGGGGTTTGTGAGGAGCCAGGGATGCAGCTCAGTCGCACCACGCCTGCCTGCCGAGGGCAAGGTCCTAAGTTTGACCCGTAAAAAAAGAAAGAAAAAAAGAGAAGGTCTAGACATGTAGCTTACTGTGAAGGCCTTGGGCTCAGTGTGCAGAACCAAGTAAACAATGTCAGAACTCATTTTCTCCGGAACATGATAAATGCTGGGAGAGGAGAAGGAAAGCACTCATTCATTCAGTGCCACCCAGCTGGCGCTGTCCCTTGGGAGCCTTGCCAGGAGAATGCGGAGACAACCTCAGGCAGCTGAATCCCAGCACTGGGGAGGAGGGGGCTTTGGCGGGGAAATCACTGACAAAAAAATTAACCTCAGGCCAGGCATAGCTTCTCACACCTGTAATCCCACTACTCGGGAGGCAGAGGCAGGAGGATTGTGCTGAATTCAGGACTAGCCTGGAGTACAAAGTGAGAACCTGTCTCAAAAAAATAAACCTCAGGACAAAGGAGCACATCCAACACGTGCTGGGGAGAGAAGTGAGGTACAGGGGTGACCGGAACAGTGACCTGGCGATGAGCTTGGGACAAGGTGAAGGCTGCTGGGGAAAGGCAGGGAGTGTGGATTTTATTTGAAGTCAACGCAAAGCCCTTGGAGTATTTTTAGAACCCAGGCAATTTTATTTATCGGTTTTTGAGTCAGCGTCTGTGGTCCCGCCGTGTCGTCCAGGCAGGGCTCCTGGCGCTCCCGCCTCGTCCTGAGTGCTGGGCTTACCGGTCTGCACCATCATGTGCGGCCTTTAACAAAAATTGCTCTTTAAGGCAAGGTCTTGCCGTAAGTCTAGGCCGATGATGGTGAGCCTCTTGGAGCTTTCAAACAGCCGGCTGTGGCATGTGTGCCACAGGTTTGCCGAATGGAATTCTCATCCAAGTGCTAGGAATACAGACTGCTGGCACTGTACCACCACAGGGCTGGACTGCATTTTTGAGAGATCCTTTGGCTGGGTGTGGGCACGAGTGGGGGGATGGGAAGGCAGGCGAGAGAAAGGTGGCGCTGAATGCGGCCGGGTGCTGCTCAGAGGACGGGAGGGGCCGTCTTCACTGTGCAGCAGGCCGGCTGGGCGAGCTGGGGGACCTGGGCTGTGCTGTGGACGCTGCCGAGTTCCGAGAGGGTCAGGGGCGGCTGAGACCAGGAGGGTCGTGGAAAGCGCTAGAGCTGAGTGGGGCCGGGGCCATAGGGCCCAGAGCGAGGAAGAAGAGGCCGGGGTTGGAGGCGCCTCTCCTGGAGCCCTGGCTCGGGCTGATGGGCCAGCTGTGGGTGGGGAGAGGCCAGGCTGTCCGCATCCTCTGCTCTCGGGAGGAACTTGCATGTCACCCCTTGGGGCAGCCCCGAAGCCCGGGAGATGGCAGCAGGCGCAGACCTGGGAGGCGGAGGCCCTGGGACCCGGGTCAAGGCAGCCAGGGCGCCATGACGCAGGTTCAAGCCCCCTGTGGGTCTCAGAGGTCCCTGCCAGTCGCGTCCTGCCCCCAGGCCCCGTAATTACTGTGCTTCCCCACGCTGCTGCTGGGGACCCGGTTGGCGCCCATTTGGCTTCCATCGCTACAGGAGAGGAAAGGGCAGGGCCCTGTGGTTATGGAGATGACAGGTGGGTATCCATCGATGCAGGGTGTGGATGGGGGTGTTGTGAAGACAAGGGTGGGGTGACCCAGGGTCTGGGTCTGGGCCACCGACCGACGGGAGGGTCAGCGCTGGTGCTGGTCTGGGGGACTAAAATAAGAGACGCCACCACAGCCACCCGAGGGCCGGGCCCTCAAACGGGTTTGACCAGTTGGCTTCTAATGGGATTTCCTGTGTCACTGGGTGGGCCCCTCCCCTCCCCCCAGCATGGCTTCCTCCCCTATAAAGGCTCTTGGCTATCCCAGGTGCCCAGACTCAGCACCCCGTCTTTGGGGGCATACGCCATGAAGTTCAAGTGGACGCTCCTGGGGGTCCTGGTCCTCTGCCTGTTCCCTGGAGGTGAGCCAGGAATACATGTGGGGTGAGGGGGGCCAAGGGGACCCACCCTCGGCAAAGGTGACATTAGGGAGGCACAGGGTACACTGGGCAGCCCCCCGAGTGGAGGGGACTGAGGGTCTCCCATGAGGGGCGTGCATTGCCTGTGGGGGACGCAGGACGTGCATTTTGCTCAAAGTGGAGATGCTGGTGCGAGCGAAGCCGCAGAGCTTCACAGAGTGCGGCTGCGTGGAGCAGGTTCTCGTGGGAGCCGAGGACGGCCGCGGCCCCGCACAGGCGCGGTCTTCGGGCCTCCGCCAAGTGCAGACCACTCCGGGTGCAGCCCAGGCGTGCCAGGCCAGTGGGGCGTCCTGCAGGAGAGGGAGGCGGGCGCATCAGGCAGCCGGTGGCTGAGGCAGCTCAGAGCTGCTTCGTTGTGAGACCGCACTGGAACTTGGCGCCTTGAGAGTGACTTGGAGGTTGGTGGGATCGGCTCAGGCTGTGTCCGCCCCAGGGACTCCTCCCCTGGCCGGTAGCTGGGGTGTGGGGGCAGCAGCCCTCACCACCGCTTACATTCTTCCTCACTACAGGCGTCTCCGGGAGCAGGGACCACCCCTCCCCCACACCCACAGAGGCCGGAGAAGAGGCCGGCCCCCCACCGCTGCCTCACGGCCCTCCAATCCCTGGCGAGCCCTGGCCCGGGGCACCCCCTCTCTTCGACGACCCGCCCCCTCCAGGCCCCAGCCACCCCTGGGGAGACCAGCCTGACAGTGCAGCGTGGCCCCCCGAGCCCCCGATTACTGATCCCCCTCAACCTCCCCGGCCTGATGACCCCTGGCCGGCAGGGCCTCAGCCCCGAGAAAACCCCTGGCCACCTGCCCCTGAGGTGGACCGCGAGCCTCGCGAAGAGCCGGACCTCGACCCACCCCGGGAGGAGTACAGATAACCGGGTCCCCAGGTGCCTTGGGGCTCCAGGCAGAGTGCCCCGGCCCATCTCTACCCTTCCACTTCCTTTTAAACTCTCCAGTTTTGCTTAACTCCTATTCCCTTCTTCATCCCCTCCACACCCGGTGTGCACGTTCGCTTCTGCTTTTCTCTGGCTTCAACGCGCGCACTCCTACCTCGCCGTCCCCTCCTGCGCGCCCCCACCTCCTTCCCGGCCCGGACCCGCCACAGCGCGGTGCTCCCTGCTGCCCCCCGGTGGCGAGCGACTGAGACCCGCAGTAGTCAACCATGGTGCTTCCGCGAAAGGAAAGAATAAAATATTTGAATTCCGAATCTAGGCTGCTTCTTGAATATTCAGATCCCCTCTTTACAGCCGTAAACTTCTAGAGACCCGGAAGTGATCTGGCTCCCTGCCCTGCCCATGGGGCTCTGGCAGAAGGACTGGACCTGCATCTGCTAGGTCGCGAGGATGCCAGGCCCCGCTGCTGCCTTTCCGGGGCCTGTGTCAGAGGTCGGGGGATCAGATCGGGTCTTGCATGGCATGTGGTTTGCACGCCCCTGGGGCACGTGCAGCCCTGCTGAAGGGCGATGGGCAGTATTAAGGGAGTCAGTTTCCAGAGGCACATGGGCCCCTTCCTGAAACGCATCTCTTGCCAATGCCGAGCCTGACCTGGGTGCTCTTCCTGGAGCTGCCAGAGGTCAGTGAAGTGTAAATCGGCCCCCTGCACCCCGTGGGAGATCGCTTCCTCCGGTGCGGGGGCTCCAGGCACCGTAGCGAGACAATCAAACTCAAAGACAGGAGTCCAGATGTCCTAATGCCGCTCCAGAGGCTAACTGGGGGAGAGGCTAAGAGGCCTACAAGAAACTGGTGCAGGCTCTGAAATTTGCCAGTAGGACACCTAAGTTCACTGGGTGGTTACTCCATTAAAACTGACAGGCAACCTAAGGAAGCTAAGTTCAGGGTTAAAGAATAATCTTAGGGCACAGAGTCATAGAGGTAGCCAGGTCTAGTGGTGTTTGCCTATAGGCCCTGCATTCCAGGAGGCTGAGGTAGGAGGATTTCTTGAGCCCAAGAGTTCAAGACCAACCTGGGCAACACGGTGACTCTCAGTAAATAAGCAAATAAATAAAACAACTCAAAAAAGGGTAGCAAATTTAATAGGCCCCGAAGTGGGCCAAGTTCAACAGTTCAGTTCAATTCAAGTCATCCACCCTTTTACAGTATCTGGCCCCCTTATATACCCAAAGCCGAAAGTCACGGAAGATACAAGGTGAAGAATCAGTAAGCTAAATACGAAGCCAGGAGCGTCAGGATTGAGAAGGCACGGTTAGATAACAACGCCCCAGGCCGCGAGGGAGCGTACAAGTACAGGAATGAACACCAAAGCACTGGCTGCGCCACAGGCGCCGCGGGTTCGAAGCTCTCGCCCCGCAGGACCCGGCGTGAGAGCGCTGAGCCCAGCAGGGCCGGGAGGAGCCCCGCCGCAGCACTGCGCAGGCGCGGAAGCTGCCCGGCGAGGCACGCTGTACCCGGAGCCGCCGTGTGCCGGGGCGCAGGCTCTGCCTTCTTCTCCCGTGGTCTAAATTGCCCAAGAAGGTCTACAACTTGAGATTCTCTTGCCTCAGCCTCGCCAGTAGCTGAGATTAAAGTTTACTTGAACGTTTGTTTCAGAGTCTGTTTCTGTGGAATCTACCCTAAAAAGAAAGTGATTTGCCCCTGCCACTGCAGCTTTTTCCTGCGCAAGCGCCAAAGGGTAGCTTAAACTCTCATTTAGTCCTATTTTATCACCATTTTGAAGAACAGAGGAACAGGGCTGAGGGGATCGCGCGGGACAAGTACAGAGCTGGGCTGCAGATTCCTGTCTGTGCCGCGCTGACAGTGCTTGATTGTAAGCACCGGTCTCCTCCGTGGGTGCCGACCCGGTGCCGTGCCTGGGCCACACTGCACGCCGCGTGTCTTGTGAGGGGCCAAGTCCCTACTGAACGTCAGGTTCTGAAAGAGTAGGTTGAGATGGCTGCGCTGAGGGGTTCACACCCGGAGAAAAAAGATGCTCTTGGGCCATCCTCGTGCGGGTGTCCGGCGCTTGGGTCTGGAAGCTCCTATTAGGACTGGGCCAGGGTGAGGAGGGCACCACGTCTGGGCTTGGTGGCAGAGACATATGGGGTACGAGGTGGGGTGGGGGAAGGTAGTCGGGACCCCCACGCTAGCCCTCCCAGCCTCCCTAGCCACTGAAATGCAGTTGGTTGGGAAAGGAAAGAGGAAAACGTTCCTGCAGGGGAGAGGAAATGAGGGAGCCCCAGGCGCGGCCCAGGGACGCAGCTGGGGCTCGTGACCTCACGCTGCCTTGTTAGACTCCCCTGTCCTGTCGGCTCCCGTGTCCTTCTCGTCATATAAAGTGCAAGCTTCCCGAAGCAGCGACTCGGCTTCACCTATTTTTCTACTCTTCACTTCTCTAAGACACATTACTAGCTTGCTTTTGCAGATTAGGGTGAAGCCACAGGACCCTGCGTCTGAGGTCTGAGGCCAGCTGGCCTCCCTGACACAGAAAGGAGACCGCTGAGCACTGGGAGAGGGAACTTCCGGCCAAGGGCACATCAAAGTCAAGACCAGGTGCAGGATCGCTTGACTCCAAACCAGTCAGTTTGGTACAACAGGTGGGTGAGTGAGCGGGAGCAGGAGGAGGTCTGAGCTAACTGGGGACTGAATACTATTAATAGGCACTGGGTATTGGCGCTCAAGCACGCTGTGTTTACTAGCTGGGCAGGAGCCTGCGTGGGATTCAGCCGGGTGGAGCAGTCACACCGGGGGACCCATTGTGCAGCTGGTCCATTCGGGGTAGGCAGGGCTCACTCCTCTCATCCGCCATGGCTGACCTCACTCATGGGAGTATGGTAGGGACACGGTCACATCCAATGTCAACATGGAGTCATGGGATTAAATAATAGCTAGGATCACAGGCTTGCAGAACAATAGCCCAGTACCTCGGGCATGCCAGACAGTCAATAAATGCTCGACCGAGGAAAGAAAAGAACAGACTTGGCATCATGGTGTAATCCAACGACGGACGCTGAGTGGCCGGGGAACACATCAGGCATGGCCCACGGCCCTAGGCTGTGGCCTCTGCTGTCTTTGGATGAGGTGGGCGAGATCTCGGAGATCGCCAGGCAGGGAAACTCCGACCTACTCATTTGTCCCGCTTGCCCACAGCCAGCCTTCACTGGCTCCTGTGCGTGGGGCTCTGGGGCGGTGGCCATCCAGGAAGCAGTTTCGTCCTCCCTGCCCCCAAGGAGCTCCGTATCTAGGGAGGAAACAAACATGTCCATTGTGGCAGTAAGATGCGATGGAAGTTAGATTAGAGAGGTCACGGCAGAGGTGGGTCCCGGGAGGGAAGCCCTACGTCTTCTGCCCATTGCTGGTTTCAGGTCCCTTTGAGTGAAAATTTGCTGCCTTCCTCCGCCTCCCCCCCCTTCTTCTGGGATGGGGTTCGCTGCTGCCCAGGCTGCTCTGGAGCTCCCAGGCTTTGGGGTCCCCCCACCTCCTCGGTACCTGGAACCGCCTCTGTGAGCCATCGTGCCTGGCCCCAAATCTTTAATCACGTGCCCACGAGGCACCCAGTGCTGTTTTGAAACACATGACCACATTCTCCAGCAGTTCTCTACGGCAGTGACAGCTGCCAGCCTGCCCTTTGGGGCATAACCTCAGTCCGCTCACGTGGCGAGAGCGGGGAGCTCTCAGGGAGAGCTCTCAGGGAGAGCGGGGAGCCGGGCTCGCGTCCCGCCCGGCGAGAACCCCTGCCGCCGCCCCGCCGTGCCGTGAGCATTTCTCACTCGGCCACCAGGGGGCAGCCTAGCGGGCTCGAGCTCTGCTCCTCCCCGACCGCACACGGGGGTCCTTGTCCCGGGGACCTCGAGGGGACCCAGGCATGTGCAGTGCGTGGCAGGCTGCGGGGCCCTGAGGACGGCACGGGCACAGGCTGCTCGGCCAGGGACCCAGCAGTCGTTACGTCTCGGTGCTCCGACACCTTGCTTCCTCCCCGCAGGCAGGCCCCGGGACCAGGGTCCCGTCCTGGGCACTGAGCGCTGGCCGTGCCCGCGCAGGCCTGTGCACCGGAGGAGGTGGGGAGAGTGGTGGTCCGCGCAGCCTGGGCTTGCGCTCAGGTAGAAAAGTCCTGGAGTCCCGCCCGAGGCGGCGACGGGACACAGGAGCTGCGCGGGCGCAGCGGGCTGGGGACATCGGCGGGAGCGAGGCCGCAGCGCAGGGCCCCGCGCACACGCTGCGGGCGGAGGCGCGCGCTGCGCTCGGCTCGCTGAAGGAGAAGCGCAGCTCCCGTCTCCTGGGTCTCGGCGGAATCCAGGTCCGCCCCGTCGAGCGCTCCGGTGGGCGTGGCTCGCCGGCCGCCCCACACACGGGGCGAACACTGGGGTGCGGGAGAGGAGAGGCTGTGCCCACCGCCGGCCCGGCCACTCTGGGCTTGGGCTCCGCGGGCACACCTGGCGGGGAGTCCCCGGGAGGGTGCGTCCGCCTCTCCCAAGACCCAGGCCCGGGACGGTGCCTGCCGCCGCCTCCGCACTCCATCACGCCTCTTCCTCCAGGATGCGGAGGGGGCCGACTGCCTCTCTCCCCTGGGTGACCAGGGCAGGCCGGTCACGAGGAGAGAATGACTGTGACAGGCAGGCGTCACGAACAGACGCTGAACCCTGGTTGCCGGGACGCCCCATCTCTCCGAGCGGAGGGGGGTGGGGAGGGGGTGGAGGCCTGGACGCTGTCACCCAGAGGAGTCACAAGTCACCGAGTCGGGCCGGGGGGTGCGGCTCTCCGGCTGATTCTGGGAAGAGGGTGAAGGGGCAGGAGTGGGGTGCAGGCAGCCACGTGGGGCCCACCCGTCAGTCCCTCCTCTCCGGGGATTAGAGCCTGCAGGGGTGCCTGGCTCGTATGGAGGTGCCGGCCTCCATGCACGGGTGGCTGGGGGCCCAGCCCTGCAGGAGAGCTGTGGAGGGAGGCAGATCCGGGAGCGGCGCTGCTCAGGGACTCAGGCCGGGCAGCTGCGCCCCCTCCCCCACCGTGACTGCCAGCCGGACAAGGTTCTGCCGGGTGGGGGCAATGTCCGCACCCCTGGGGAGCGCCTTCCACCCTGCACGGTCGCCGCACCGCCAGCAGTGAGCGCCTGCCTGGCCGCTCCTGGGCTGAGTGCAGATGTTCGTAGGTGGAAGTGTGTTGCGTAGTTTGGGAAAAACTCTGCTGTCGAGAGAAGAGCGGCTGAGAGTCAGTCAGCAGAGAAGAATGAGGAATGAGGGCGGGAGAGGGAGCGTGGGGCACGGGGAAGGCCGTGTCAGAGCCCAGGGCGCGTGGCGCCCTCCTGCCCGCCGCCACTCCCAGAGCTCCGGCCAGGGCCGCGGCCTCACCAGCCCTGTCCGGCTGTGCACGTGGCGGGTGTGGCTGGCAGAGCAGGAGGCCAGGGAGCCGGAGGGGAGCCGTGACCCTGAGTAAGGCGGAAGGGAAGCAGGGCACGCTCAGCCTCTCACTGCTTCCTCCCGAAGCCCGGGCTCCGCCTGGAGCCAGCACCCTGGGGGAGGCAGCTGCTCCCGCCGGTGAGGAGTTGGGCAGAGGCCCGGCGGCAGGCCCGGCGACCCCACCTCCAGCCACGAGGAAGACTAGAAACAAGCAAGCCTTCTGAGGAAGGCAGAGTAGCCCCGGGACTGGACAAGGGCTGAAGAGGGCGGGGCAGACGCCGGGTTAGTGGGCACACAGGGCAGGAGCGGAGCCAGAGGGGCCTCTGGCCTCCCAGGGGAGCAGGCCAGGAGTGCCACGGGCCACAAGGGGCAGAGAGAGGAACGCAGAGTGGGACGGGAGGCAGAGGGGAGCCCGCAGGCCCCGGGGTGTCTCTGGGTGGCCTCCGTCCCCTCCTGCCACACACGAGCTCAGGCTCCGGCCTTTTTCCTCCTCGTCTGCCCTGCCTCCTCTCCAGCTGAAGCCCCTTCTGCGCTGGCATTAGACCCCCAGGTGAACTCATAAGAGAACAGCCGGGTGCAGGGACCTCAGGGGCCAGGACGGCGGCTGGGGGCTTCTCTTGTGGTTCTGAGAGCAGCGGGGACTTCTCTCCAGGAGAGATGTGGGCAAGCGGGGTGCTGCCCTGACCGCTGCCATCGGATGTTCACGCGGGGTCCCAGCTGGGCAGAGGCGGGACCTGTGTACTCACAAGTTCTACAGCCCTGGGCTGGCGTCTGTTCCACACTTTTGCTGTGAGTAGCACAGTCGATGCATCGTTTAAAATCAGTTTCCTGTTCTGTAAAACAAGGAGAAGAAGCACGCATCCCATAGGGCTGTCGTGGGATTAAACAAGACAACCCAGTCTGCGGATCGAGAGCGCGCAGCCTCCAGGGGCGCTCAGGAAGTGGGGTTCTCGTGCCCTGGCTTCCTCCTTGACCATGTGGCTCTCCTGGTCCCAGCCCTCTGGTTCCCCTGTGCCCTTCCGACTTTCATCCATCTTCTGTAACGCACAAACCCGTTCGGCCTGGTGTTATAGATCCACCTGAACTGCACGAGCCTGTCTGTCTGTCCACCTGTCCGTCTGTCGCACAGTTCCTCAGCCTGTGCTGGGCCAGCTGCTCGCTGATGCTCACCCTCCCAGCACCCAGCCCTCCTCCTCACTGCTCCAGGCCCCGGGGGATCCTGCCCTTCCCCCAGCCAAGGGCGCCCATCCTCCACACCGTGCTGTGGCTCCCCAGCTGCACTGGGCCTTTGGGCCGAGACACAAATCCTGCTCCTCCCGGGCACGGGCCAGTGCTCCCCGCAAGGCAGATGCTGCGGCTGTCACGCTCCTCGGTGGGCTGCGTTCCACAGAAGCACAAGGCAGGTAGGGGCTCTGCTTCCAGCTTGCTTTTCCTGTTGGGAGCCGGAGATGCTCCGTGCCACCCACTCTCTCTGCCCGTCCACAGGGCTCCCCTGTGGGGCCGGGGTAGAATCTCGCCACAGGGGCCGGCAGACCTCCTGCACTCCTGCGGAGTCACCGGTGACCAGCTCCCCAAAGTGACATGGCCCCGTGGACACTCACCAGTGTCCCTCCCCGCCCCTCCTTGGTCCTGTTAGCTTCACGTTGAGCCTGAGCTGAGACAAGGCGAATGGTGAGCGCCAAACGGAGCCGCCCAGGGGGCCAACCTGTGCGCACTGTGTATGACTTTTCCCACTCCTGCATATCCGAGTAAATCACTGGTACAGTAAGAAATGAAATAGAACAATTATGACGAAGTGCTGTAACAAGTTACTTAAAACGGATGAATCTGGAGTATCTATTTCTTTTCAGACCACGGTTGACGGAGGGCGGCAGCGGGACGGGACAGTGGGCAGCACAGAGCTGGGACCCGGGCTGCGCAGGACAGCTGGACTCGAAGCCCAGGCCACAGGGCGGGGAAGGGGGTGGCCGAAAGGACAGGAGGAGAGCGGCCTGGAATGTGGCACGTGGGTGGCTGGGGAGCTGGCAGGCCGCCGAGAGAGACTGGGCCTCCTCAGCCAGGGTGTCCCTGCCAGGGTGTGACGGCAGCTGGCAGGAATGTGGAGAAGAAAACAAAACAAAGTTTGCCACCCCTGGCTTGTGATGGAAAAGAGTGGTCTCCGGCCTCCTCCCACCCACTCGCCGCCGGGCTCGGCCCTGTTCTCCCCAGCACCACAGCCTCCTCCCGGGCTCCAGATGGGGCCCGGGAGTCTGGGGAGGGTGTGGAGGCCCTGCGGTCCAGAAAGAGCAAATGTCTCTCTAACGGCTGCGTCCGGCTCCTCTGTCTGCTGCTCTGCCTGCAGGGGAGAGAGCAGACAGACAGACTCCCGGTGTGGGCCCCACAGCCGACCGCGGGGAGCGGCACGCTCGTCTCCCCAGGGCAGCGGTGAGCTCCCTCTTCGAGATCTGAGTCAGGGGCTACACCCCGTCCCACTGCTCTTTCTGATAACTCTTGTGCGATCTTCACAAAGACCCCCCAGCTACAGCCCCTCCCCGTCCCCCTTGGGGAGACAGGCTCTCTCTGTCACTCGGTTGCCTGGGCTGGCCTCACACTTGAAATCTGCCTCACCGTCCCAGGGATAGATATCAAAGCGGCAAACCATCCCCATGTTACAGGTAAGAGCGCGGGTTCAGAAAGCCTTGAGGAGTTGCGTGAGTCCGAGGGAGCGCCGGGACTTGAACCTGTGTCATTCCGACCCGGAGACAAGGTCTGTTTTCTCTTCTGAAGAGAGAACACAGGGCTTTCGTGGTCCAGGCGCCTCTGCACAGCTCCGAGCCCTCACCCTCACCCTCACGCCAGGCCCATCTCCTGCCTGCTCTCAGAGTCCACAGGTGGTCAAGGGCTGCTCTAGGTGGTGGCCAGTAGCCTCGGGTGGCTATTTACGTCCAATGAATTCAGTTTGAGCAAAATTTAAAGTCCGTTCCCTGAGTGGCTCTCCCAGCCCTAATTGTAGGCGCTCGGTAGCCCCGTGGCTGTGTCCCTGGGGATCAGGCAGCACGAGGGGCTCTGCCGGCGCCACCAGCCCCGAGTTTACGGCTTGTTGGGGCACAGGGAGGGACTGAAGGGCTCTGTGGAAATGGGCCTGGGGGCGGGGGGGGAGAACTCCCCAGGACTGGAAAGACATCCAGCCCTGCCTCGATACTGAGACTCCCGGCAACACCGGAGCGGGGCGGGGCCGGTGGGGCGGGGCTTCTTCAGGCCCCGCCCCCTCAGAGCCGGCTAGGTCCTCTGTCCTCCAGCGACCAGGAACCTGCCCATCCCTCCTCTGTGCCGCCAGACACAGCCTGTCCCGCGGCTGTTTCCTGCTCGCTCATCCAGGCCAAGGCCGCTGATGGGCGGCCCGCCCGCCTCTGGTCTCATTAGCGTCTTGCTCACCCCTGGTCCGGTCACGTCTGGGGAGGGGCTGTGAGTAACCGGCTGGCCGGGCCTCCCCAGGCTCAGGTCCCTCTGGAGGGGATGTCAGCAGCGGGGGCCGGGACCCGACTGGGCCAGTGGGCTGGGCGGGCACAGGGTGGGTGGGTTTCCCGTCCAGGGGCGGAGAGTGGGAGCAGAAGCTGGAACGCGAGCAGAGGAAGGCCAGGAGGGGAGTGGACAGGGCGCGAAGCAGCCCGGCGACTGGCCCGGGCAGCGCCACCCCGAGTGGGTGGCCGCAGAGCCTCCTCTGGGTTGGGCAATGAGCAGCCGGGCGGTCAGCGGCAGCCTCCGGGTCCCCCACACCGGGGCAGCACTGTGCTGAGCAGGCAGATGCCCCGGCTGATTACTTCAGCTCTTCCCAGCCACACCAATTTCCCCCAGGCACCCACCCCCTCGGCCCTCCTCCCTGCCAGTGACTCCTGGCCCGAGAATGTCCAGCCCTGGCATAAAGGCCCCGGTGTCCAGGGGCTGCTGTCAGTCAGAAGGCTGCACCGTGCACGATGGGCTCCTCTCGGGCACCCCAGCCAGGGCGTGTGGGAGGGCGCGGGGTGATGGTCTTGCTGCTGGCTGGGCTCCTCCTGCCAGGTAGGAAGCTGGGACCCCAGGAGAGGAGGGATGCGGACCCCCGGTCTGCAGGGCCGGCCGGAGGGTCTCAGGACGGAGCTGAGGGGCTCGGAGCGGAGTGCTGTCCAGGGGCTGCGTCTCACAGCCGTACCCTCGGGAAGTTAAGCCTCCGGCCCTGGGTTCTGAGGCTCCTGCAGCGGGCTGTATAATAACAGTGTAGTCTCTGGCACGTCTCAAGTCGAGACACGACTTGTGCAGTTGTAGAGGGTGCTGGGGTGGCGGCGGCAGCTGGGAGACAGACCAGCTCTTTCAGTCCTAAAACTGCTACCACGTTTAGAGCCCCTTTTCTGTCACAGTAGAAGTTCGGTGGTCGCCGACCCACGGGAGAGACTTGTTGCTTGCACTCTGCAGACCGGGACCCTGCGGCTCGAGGGCAGGAAGTGGCCTGGGTGGGCCTGTCCCTGCTGCTGAGCTTGCAGCCCTGCAGCCCGTAGGGCCCTGCAGCCAGGCCCCCATGTTGGAGCCCAGGGGCCTGTGGTACCCAGGAGGGAGCAGGCAGAGGCGAGCGGCGAGGCGCGCAGGGCTCCTCTTCTGGAGGAGAGAGGGGCCGCCACTGCTGTGGAGAGCCGGGGGCTGTGGGCTCAGTGATGCATCGCAGTGCCCGGGCGTGTCTTCGGGAGTTGACCTCACGTCTGTCCACGGCAGCGGAGAGGAAGGCTCATGGATGGAGTCCGGAGGGGTTTCAGAGATTGCTGGGGGGCTCCCCCTGGCCACCAGATCTGCAGGGCTGCGGAGAAGGCGCTGGGCTGGGGGAGAGCGGGCGGGGGGAGGCAGAGCGGGCAGGAGGGGGCAAGGTGGCTCTGGCCACAGCCTCCGAGGACGTTTCATGTCCTAGGCCCTGGGCTGGGCCACGAGGGCAGAGGTGGCTCAGGGCACGGTGCCT
Organism: Petromus typicus; assembly: GCA_004026965.1. Lineage (NCBI taxonomy): Eukaryota > Metazoa > Chordata > Mammalia > Rodentia > Petromuridae > Petromus > Petromus typicus. The sequence continues at coordinate 27,360 of PVIR01013471.1, forward strand.
AGTCACACTGGCACCAGCAGGTTCTGAAGCAACAGGCAGTGCCCCCACATCCTGGCCCCTGCCCAGCTTTACTGGCGTGGCCAGCGCTGACAGAGGAAGCAGGATCCCAGCCCGACTCTCCCTTTGGAGCTTGTGAGGCCGGCACTCCAGGACCTGCCTCTCACGTCAGTCCTCAGGCACTCTGCTTGTGCCCAGAGTCTGTTTATATATTTTCTTCCCCTCTTCGCCCTCTAGTGCTTTGCCTTTTATCTTCTATTCGGTCTCAAGGTCTAACTCTGGATTATCATCCCTATTTTTTGAACTATATCTCCAGCTACTTTAAATTTTTTTTTTTTTTTTGAGACAGGGTCTTGCTTTGTAGTTCAGGCTGGCCCTAAACTCACTGTATAGCTCAAGTTAGCTTCGAACTCACGGCGATCCTCCTGCCTCAGCCTCCCAGGGCATTGTGAATGCAGACGTGAGCCACCGCACTCAGCTGGGTCTGGCTTTTTCCCTTCCAGTTTCTCTCTCTCACTCTCAGCCTCCTCTTCTCTATTATTTTTTTAAACTGATTTGTTCCCCTTTGCTGTTATCTGTTGCTTTTTCCTCCAGTGCCCATTATTCTGGAGTTTCACTGTCATTTTCTGGTAAATATTCAGCTTCCTCCTACTCAAGCCAAACTCCTAGGACAGAAACTACCCCTCTTATGCCACTTCGGTGTCCTTCAGGGACAACAGCGCCTCTCTCTTTTTTCCAGGCCCAGAACTCCGCCCGGCTCCTGTCAGGAGGAGCCGGAGGAGGAGGCCTGGGCGGGGCTGGCACAGGAGGCGCTGGGCCCTCTGCCCTTCTGACCTGTGCTTTCCCCACAGCGGCCTCGGCGAAGAGCATCGGGGTCTTGTCCGACCCCTGCAAGGACCCTGCGCGAATCACCTCGCCCAACAGCCCCTGTGTCCTGGTGAAAGGCCACTCCAGCAGCAGCGGCAGCGGCTCTGCCTCCAGCTCCGGGGGCTCCAGCTCCTCCAGCTCCGGGGGCTCCGGCTCCGGCATCTCCGGCACAGGGCCCAGCAGACCCGGCGTCCCCCAGGGTGGCTCCACAGGGACTGTGGTGTTTAAGCCGGGGACGGGCTATTCCCAGGTCGGCCACTCCTCAGGGTCCAGCTCCAGCTTCAGCTTCCAAAGCTCATCCAGCTCCTCCCAGTCGGGGGCCAAGAACCAGGGCCCGGGGAACGGCTCCGCGCTGCCCACCGACGACTCGTCCCACTCTTCCTCCCACTCGCTGTCGGACTCGGGCCAGGCCGGAGGCAGCTCGCACACTTCCCAGACCTCCGGGTCGTCCAGCAGCAGCCCCAGCCTGCGGCCCTGCAGCGCCGACATCCCCGACTCCCCCTGCAGCGGGGGCCCCGTGGTCTCGCACTCCGACCCCTACATCTCCAGCTCCCACTCCGTGTCGGGTGGAAAGAGGCCGGTGGTGGTGGTGGTGGAGCAGCACGGCTCCGGGGGGCCCGGAGGGGTTCAAGGTGTCCCGTGCAGCAGTGGTGCCGCCCCGGGGAAGCCCTGCCCCCCCATCACCTCCGTGCAGCAGCCCTACGGAGGCTATGAGGTGGTGGGTGGCTCCTCCAACAGTTACCTTGTCCCGGGCATGACCTACAGCGGGGGGAAGATCTACCCCGTGGGCTACTTCACCAAAGACAGCCCTGTCAAGGGTGCTCCTGGGGCCTCCCCTCTTGCGGCCGGGCCCCCTGTCTCCGAGGGCAAATACTTCTCCAGCAACCCCATCATCCCCAGCAGTAGCTCCTCCGTTTCCTACCAGTTGGGGGTGCCCCCGGCCGTCGTGTTCCAGCCCGTGGGCTCCGGGGGGGTCCAGCCCTGTGGGATCAGCTCCACAGGCTCCAGGGGGCCCTGCTCCCCCTCAGGTGCTGGGGTGCACGTCAGCTCTGGCATTCCCAGCGGCTCCAGCTCATCCTACCACCCCTGTGGCGGCTCTTCCCAGGGGCCCTGCTCCCCACCCGGGCCTGGCTCCTTCGGTGGCAGCTCCAGCTCCCTGTCGGGTACCAAAGTCGTCCTTCAGCCCTGCGGCAGCAAGTCCGTCTCCGCGGGTCAGCCCTGCATCTCCGTTTCCTCCTCAGCCTTGAGTGGGGGTCCCAACGGCTCCCCTCAGCCTGACCCCTCTGCTGGTGCCAAGCCCTGTGGCCTCAGCGGCCCTGGCAGGGTTCCCTGCCGCTCCATCCGGGACATCCTGGCCCAGATACAGCCTCTGGGGCCCCAGCTCGTGGACCCTGCTGTCTTCCTACCCCAGGGAGAGGGGCCTGCCAGCTCCTGAGCCGGCTTTTCCTTGTGCACGGGCAGCGCCCACTCACACAGTGCTCCCGCTGGGACAGGCGGGCCAGCCTGGGGTCAGCTTACCCTGCCCCCTCCCAGAGTGCGGACTAACCCAGAGCCACCGGTGCCCGCATCACCCGTCTCCACTGCCGTGATGGTGGGCTCCCCAGCTCCCTCCTCTTCTCCTGCTGAGATGGACCCTCCGTGGGCTGACTGAGGTGACCACTGGCGCAGCCACTGTGCGAGTTCGCGGCCGGAAGCTCCTGACCTCCCAGGCCTCGACACTCGGATACGTCATCCCCAACTCTCCCTCTTTGCCAAATAAAGCGAAGTCCCGGCATCCCCCAAACGATGCCCACTTCCCACTGAGCTGTGGCCCCGGTCAGCCAGCTGCCGAGCCACTGGGGCGTCGCCTGCGAGTTGCCCTCCCTCCGACACCCCTGCCCTCGGCGCCCGTGTCTATGCTAGCTCCAGCCCTGAGCTCTCCTCTCGCTCTCCTGGGCATCCCCTTGGCGCAAGTGGTGGCCTATGCGAGGGGGACCGGGGTGTCTCCGCACACGAGCAGGTGCCTCAATAAACCGCGCGGACTCACTCTGCCTGGCCTCCTTCTCGGAGCCGGCGGCTCCCCTTGGAACCTCTCCTGCACGAGGCCGCCGGCCCACATCGCCCCCATCCGGCTTCCTTTCCAAAGAACACAGCAAAATGCTGTCGGAGTGAGAGCACAGGTTGTCCGCCCCCGCGGCCCCTCCCCGCCCCACAGACACCTCCTCAGCCCCTCCGCCCTCGCCACCGCTGCCGTCTCACCTTCCAGGCGCCACCCCGCTGGGCCCCCAGCACCACATCCTGGGCTTCTTGGAACACGGAGGAGACGGGGCAGGGCTCCCTGCCGCGGTCCCCGCCACAGTGTAGGAGTCCGATTGCTGAGGGTGGAGAGCGAGGCCGCCGGGCGGCGGGAGCTGCACGCGCTGACTCACAGGCCTGCTCAGCAAGGTCCGGCCCAGCGCGACAATGCGGCGTCCTCCGCCTGCTCAGCTGAGGCAGCGGCCTGAAACCCAGAGAGCCGGAGACCCCCCGGGGAAGGCAGGGAGCAGCAGGGCTGTGGGAGGCTCTGACAGCCTGGGAGGGAGGCGTGGGGGACCCTGTGAGGGTCTCACTAGCGCAGGCTGCCTCCTCTGCCTCACCTGGCTGCAAGGAAGGAATTCAGCCCGGGGGGCGCTAAAAGCTGGTTCTGAGTTTGTTAGTTCAGCACTGGGATTGAACCTTGGGCCTTCATACTGAGCCATATCCCGAGCCCACTTTTGTTTTTTATTTTGAGACAAGGTCTCACTGGGTTGCTCAGACTAGAATTTGTCACCTTCCTGCTTCAGCCGCCCAGGCGGTAGGATTACAGGCATGCACTCAGCTGTTCTTGAATTTGGAAGTGCTGAAATGCCAACCAGCCGCCGTGAGTCACATTAACTACCAGGGCCTGAGGCTCCCTGGAGACAAAGCCTCGCTCCAAACGGCCCTGTTTCTGCCCTTCTGCCACCCATGGCCCAGCACCTGGAGCCTGAGCTGCAGCCATCACAGCCTGCAGCGGCTCCACGGGAACTGCGGACGGAAGGGAGGCCCCGGATGTGGGGTTCCTCTGGTCTGGTGTGGGCCAGGCTGAAGCTTCTGTAAAGCTGGTGGATTGGATACCACACAGCAAGCCCGCTGAGCTCCCTCCCGTGCCCACTTCTAGGCAGAAGCATTACCGTCCTGGTGGCCACAAGGATGAGATGGTTCCTTAAGCTGCAGGGGAAGCCTACCTGGTGGCTTTCTAGAGGAGACGGCAGGGGCAGCATTTAATTAGAAACATTCCAAACACACCTGTACCCCTTCTTTCTGGTGCTGGAACGAAGTGCCTGAGCTTAGGAGATGTGTACGAACAGCTCATTTCGCTCCCAGCTTTGGGGGCTTACCGGGTGGCGAGGGCCCTGGGGACACGCGGGGCAGCCTGGGGTCAGCTCGCCCTGCCCCCGGAGTGTGGACTAACCCAGAGCCACCACAGGGGACCTCGGCTCTGCACATGGAGCTCGGGGACCCACTCGAGCCACGTGGGCACCGCAGCCTTCACTGGGGACACCAGGGCTCCAGCGCCCCTCGGCTGTGACTCGGCGCCCTTCCGATCACAGGCGGTAGGCGGACCAGCCCCCACCCGTCACCTGAGATGTCTGACTCATCCCCGAGTCTGTGCACGTGTTAGACTGCACAGCAAAGGAAAATAAGGAATTAAGGTTGTTACTCAGCTGGGCTTGAATGAGAGATTATCCTGGATTATCCGGGCGGATCGAGCATAATCACAGGGTTTGAAACTTCGGGTAGCAGAGGCAGAGGCGGAAGTCATGCTGCACTGTGGGAAGAGCTTGTGTTTGGGCTGGGAAGGTGAAACAACAGAACAGGGCCGAGGACACGGGTGCCGAGAAGCTGCAGCGCAGGAGGGTTCGGCCAGGGGAGCCCTGCCGGCCCAGAGGCCCTCGGAGGCCTCTGAACAGCACCAGAAAGTTGGTGGAACTTCGTTAGAAGGGAAACTGGAAATGTGTCGCCATCTCACGAGGGTGGGGCCTGGGCTACTTCCCCAGTGCAGGGGACATAGGAGCAGCCCCCGGGGGGGGGGGCACTTATTACCCCAGAGCCCTGAGAGCTGGGTCCTGTGATGCGGCTGCCAGGGTGGATGACAGCGGGCCGAGAACCAAAGATGAATGGGGGCTTTTACCGGCTGAGAAGAGAGCAAGGCATCGGCCCTAAAGGCAACCTCCCCTGGGCTTCGTGCAGGGAGCAGGAGGGGCCAGGCTGGCAGCCCGGGACACCTGAAGCTCAAGGAAGGGCGCCAGGTAGGGAGACTCCCAGCCTCCTCGGGACATTCAAGTGACACCTGTTGCCACAGACCGTGTCGAGAATCGGGGCGGGACGCGGAGAGGCATTGTCTCCACGGCCACTGCCCGGCCTGTTCCCGTGGCCCCCGCCCCACCACCAGGATAAAGGGGCTGCGTCTCGGCGGGACAGGCTGGTGCCAAGCAGGATGCAGGGCCGTGTGGCAGGGCGCTGGGCCCCTCTGGGGCTGCTCCTGCTCTGCCTGCATCTCCCAGGTACAGCGGCCGGCTGGGCTGGCCCTGGCAGGAGGCTGTGGGGCTCGGGGCTGGAAAGAGGGAAAGGGGAGAAGCCAGGAGGGGCACAGAGGGGCCACTCGGGGTCTCAGCTGGAGGAAGAGGAGGCCGGGAGGGAAGGCGTGGGCGTCAGGCTGCGTCTCCCCACAGGCCTCCCTGCCCGGAGCCTCGGAGCAGCAGAGGAGAAAGCGGCCCCGCTCTTGGCCTCCAGCCTGCCCGCTCCTGGCCAGCCTCCCTCCCACGGCCCCGCCGGCTCTGGGCGCCCTCGGCCCAACGCGGACCTGGGGTCGGGTGACTCTGAAGGGCTCCTTTCAAGGTTCCCCGTTCCCCCCGGCGGCCCCCACGTGGCAGGACGGGAAGGGTGGCAGACATGGCCTCCGTCCTGGGGCCTGGCCCCCGTGGAGTCCTGGCTCCCGGAGGCCTCCCGGCCGATCTTGGCCGAAGCAGCTGAGGAACTTCCGGAACAGGCGCTGCCCGAGGAGCTGGCCTACCTTTCCGGCGCCGGTGCCCTCCCTCTGGACAGCGGGCCTCTGCCGGCCGCGTTCTCTGCAAAAGCAGCACAGCCCTCGCCAGAAGCTTCGCCCCTTCCCCGGGGCTCGGAGGCCGGACAGCTGACCCTGGCCAGTCCCGTGAGGGCCTGGGGAGAGCTCCTTGCCCAGCGCCCATTCTGGTCTCTAATCTATCGGCTTCTGCCTGGTCTCCCCTGGGGGGCCCTGAATCCCAGCATGCCTTGGGGAGGTGGAGTCCTTGGGACTGGATGGGGAACGAGACCCATGCCCCTCCCTTCTGGAACCTGGGGTGTCAGTAATCGATTCCCAGGGGGCAGCTGGGGGAGTGTTAACCGGTACCCAGGGGGCAGCTGGGGGAGTGTTAACCGGTACCCAGGGGGCAGCTGGGGGAGTGTTAACCGGTACCCAGGGGGCAGCTGGGGGAATATTAACCGGTACCCAGGGGCCAGCTGGGGGAGTGTTAACCGGTACCCAGGGGGCAGCTGGGGGAGTGTTAACCGGTACCCAGGGGGCAGCTGGGGGAGTGTTAACCAGTACCCAGGAGGCAATAGCAGTCGGTACCCGGGTGCTGGCTGGGGGAATATTCCTCCCTGGGTCGTCCACCCTCGGGACCCTTCTTGGTACAGCCCAGCTGGCTTCCCCAATCCGCCAAGCCCTGGCTTGCACTGGGGCTGGAGCTGAGCACAGGAAGCCCAAGGCTGGAAGGCCAAAGGCGATGCTGCCCCTGCCCCTTGCTGTGGGCAGAGTCAGGCTGAATCCAGCCCTGTGCCCAGGGTCCCCGCCTCCTGGATGCTCACACTCATCTTCAATAAACCAAGCAGTTCTCTGAGTTGATGCTTCTCAGTGTCTTTGTTTCCGGGCATAGACCAAAGAGCACTTGGTCTGTGCCCACTGCTGGCCGAGCCTCTCGCCAGCCTCTGCTCAAGATCAGCCAGGCGGTGGAATCCCTGGTCTCATGCGCTCAAGTGCAGGCAGGAAGCTGGTTCCATCAAGGCCCTGGAATTGGAATGGGGAGGCGGGGCCTGTGCAGGGCGGAGAGGCCGGGAGCCAGCGCAGAGGGGGCCAGCTGTCTGTGCCCGAGCGGGCGGCCCTGCTGTCCCAGGGGAGGCCGGGACCAGTGCAGGGCGGAGAGGCCGGGAGCCAGCGCAGAGGGGGCCAGCTGTCTGTGCCCGAGCGGGCGGCCCTGCTGTCCCAGGGGAGGCCGGGACCAGTGCAGGGCGGAGAGGCCGGGAGCCAGCGCAGAGGGGGCCAGCTGTCTGTGCCCCAGCGGGCGGCCCTGCTGTCCCAGGCACTCTTGCTCAAAGGTGAGGAGAAGGTGGCAGGAGAGGAGACTCGGGCCTGCGGAGGCGGCTGCTGCTTTTCTTTGGCTGGGGGGCCCGGCCCCTCCCTCTGGTCGCCCCGCAGCACCGCCCCGCCCTCCACCTCCTCGCGGTTCCCGGCAGCTGTGCTCGCGGTGGAGGAGCCGGAGCCACGTCTGGCGGCTCAGGCAGGAGCGGGTGGGGGTGCTGGACTCCAGGTTCCGTGTGCTCGCTTCCTGAGCTCGGCCCCGGGATCCAGGTGTCCCCGCACTCTGTGCAGCCTGAGATCCCAGGGCTGGCACCGGGCAGCCTGTGGAGGGGGCGGGAGGAGGACAATCCCAGCGCCCCCGCCAGGTGTCCACCTGAGGGGAGGGCTGTCCCGCCCGGTGTCTCCTGTGCCGCTCTGCTCAGGGGGTCCCCCGGCTTCCACGGCTGCCTCTCTCCTCAGCGCCCCAGGCCTCTCTTGGTTTCCCCAGTCCTGGGGTGAGGACGGGGCTGTGTTCAGCTCCTCTCTCCTTTGCAGGCCTAAGCTCTTGCTTCAGGACTGAGGGATTATTTCTCTACCACTCTTCCAATTATCCCATTCAATCTTGTTTGGACCACCCCCCCATACTGGGGATTGAACCAGAGCCTTTGTACTGAGCCACATCAGCCACCCTTTTCTATTAAAGACAGTCTTCTCCCTAAGTGGCCTAGGCTGAGGTCAAACTTTCAGCCTCCTGCCTCAGCGGACAGAATGCTAGCATTACAGGCATGCGTCGCAGCACCCTCTGGGGACCTTTAGATGAGGTATCTACGACAGGCTTCTGCTCTGTCTCCCGCGAGGCCTTGGTGTGTCTGCTGCTGCCCCCCCCCCCCGGCACCCAGACAGTGTTGGGGAGGCTCTTGGGAGGTGGCGGGTTGTCAGAGCAGGAGAGCTCAGGTCACGGGTACAGGACCCAGCCTCCCGGTCTGCTCCTGCTCACCGGGAGGCAAGTGTTTTGCTCCAGCTCTGGCTCGGCCGCGCAGCGCTGCCAGCCCGCCGCGTACTTGACCTCCGCAGTGAGCCAGAATAAGCCAGTTCCTGAGTGCACAACCCAGGAGTCTGCTCCCGCGGAAAGCTGCTGACACCCCAGTCTCTTCCCTGTCTCTGGGCCCGGGCAGTCGCCCCCCGCGCCTGCCCAGCGCCTCCCGGGCGCTTCCTCCAGCTGCCCAAGCGGCTCCTCGGTGCACTGACGGCCGCAGCTCCCGCATCATCTCCTGTGTCCACACAGCGTTCGCGCACAATAAGCTGTTCGCAGACACATCGCTGAGTTTTGTCCCCGGTGCCAGGTCCTGACAAGGGGTTCCCTACACGCCCTGTGGCTGGTCCTGCCCCTGCCCCACCGCGGGCACTGCCCGGGGCGGCCCAGGGCGGGCTGGAGCCCGGAACTGGAGTGAAGTTGGTCAGCAGCGGGTCCGGCGGCGCTCAGAGGCCGGGCTGCAGCGGCGGAGGTCAGGCGGTGCTTAAAGGGGCCGTAATCTTATACACAACGAAGGTCCCGATGTCTGCAAAATCGTCCGCCGCCCAGGTGCCGGCTGGCACGTTTGCAGGACGGCTGGGAAGCTGCGGCAGCTGCGGGAGCCATCGCTCCCACGGCGGGCAGGAGGAGCGGTGTTCCGAGGCGGGGCAGGGAGCCGCCCAGCGGCGACAAGCGGAACTGCCGAGTCCCGACCTCCGCAGAGGCCACGCGATGCGGGATCCACATGCACCCCAAAGAGACCTGGGGGGTCCCGCTGACTTCGCGGGGCTGGAGAATTTGCAGCCTTCACGCTGAATCACACCTAACCCTTTACAATGTTTCCCTTTAATTGTGAGGCAGGGTCTTGCTAAATCGCACGGCCTAAACTCAAACTTTCAATCCTCCTGCCTCAGCCTCCCAAACGCTGGGGTTGCAGGTGTGCGCCACCACAGCCAGCAAGCCAGGGGTCTTACCTGTCGTCAGGTTCACACTTGCAGTGGGACTGCTCGGCTTTCTCGCCTTTCCCCGTGGGTTTCTTTTCTGCTTGCATGGATGAAAGCAAGCACTTACTTGGACCTTATAAAAGACATATAATTAATAGGAGCAGCAGAACAAGCACCTCCCTCTCAGACACACGGGTTTGAAGACTTAATGTTTTGCTCTGACAGCCGCCCTGTACCTGTTTACTTTAGCCAGCCCCGACTATCGCTCCCAGCCCCGTGTGGCTCCTCTGTCCTGCCAGCTTCTGCCCAGGCCTAGCGGCCTTCACAGCGAGTCTGAGTCCCACCTACACACCCTCTGGAAAGTGTGGAATCCACTATGGCCAGAGCCCTGCATGCTGAGCGTCCTTGTTACTTTACGTGGAGATCTGTATTTTTAAAAAGAAGTTTAAAAAATTTTATGAATAAACTTTCAAACCAAAATAACAAGAGAATAACAATAGGTAATATGCTGTATCATTATCTTCAAAGTAACTGCTCAGAGTACAAGACAGACAAAAAGATTTTCTTTGAAGAAATAGCAAAAAACTTTAATAATAGTAGAAGCTAATAGTAGAAATGAAACAAATTAGTATGTATATTAAAATGCTTTTGCAACAGTGTAATTTGGGGTATATTTCAGCTCTCCCTACTCCCTACTTCTCTGTCTTGCAACTGTATGCATATATATTTTGAGTTTCTCATATAAAAGAAGCCATGCAGTATTTCAGCGTGTGTCGGACTTATTTCCCTTCACATTATGGCCTCAGGTGCATCGCTGTCCTCCGGATGCCGCGGGGTTACGTTCCTCTGTGGTGGAGCAGGGCTCCGCCGCGTGCAACCCCAGACTCTCCCACCTGCGGATGGGTCTGCGTTGTTCCCAGGTCTAGCTGCTATAAATTGCTCTGCTGTAAACAGGGGTGTGCACGTGTGGGATTTTAACACTTGGGAAGTTGCACAGGGAGATTCCTGAGTCAAAAGGAATTTGTGGTTTAGTTTTCTGAGGAATCTCCAATCTGGTTTCTGCTGTGGTAGTAACTAGCCCACATTCCTACCAGTGTCTGGGGGATCCTCTCCCCACATCCTCGCCAGCATTTGTTATTACTAGATTTGTTTTAATAGCCAATCTTTTGGAGTGAGATGGAATGTCAATGGAGTTTAATTTACATTTAGAATTTTTTTTTTTTGAGACAGGGTCTCACTTTGTGGTTCAGGCTGGCCCTGAGCTCAGCCTCAAACTCACATCACAGCAACCCTCCTGCCTCTGCCTCCTGAGGGCTGGGATTACAGGTGTGAGCCACCACACCTGGCACTATGTTATGTGATTGCTGCTGGGGTGAGTCTCCACCCCCAGTACTGTATGTGATTATTGGGGGATCAAACCCGGGCCTTGCGCTTGCGATACAGGCACTGGAACCTCTGAGCTAAATCCCCAGCCCCTTGAATTTTTTTTTTTTTTTTTTTTGAGACAAGATCTTGCTTTGTAGTTTTGGTTGGCCTTAACTCACTACGTAGCCCAGGCTGGCCTTGAACTCGAGGCAATCCTCCTGCTTCTGCTTCCTAAGTGCTGGGATTCCAGGCACGAGCCACCACACGTGATTTAATTTGTGTTTTAACTTGGCCAGCGATGTTGAACAATTTTTTCGCGTGTTTATTGGCCATTTGCACTTCTTCTGATGATTTAGTTGCCTGTTTTTTATTAGGTCTTTGAACTTGGGGATCTGAATTGGTGTTTTGAGTTGTTTCTACAGCTTAGCTATTAGTCCTTGGTCTGGGGAATAGCAGACAAAAACTTTCCATGAGGTGGAGAGCGGTATGTGAACCCAAAGGGGGGTGCTGGGTGGCATGGGGGGGTGGGGGCAGCAATGGTGCTCCTGGCGCCACTCCAGCAGACGCACATGGTGTCCACTAACGTAGGCAGTGTGTTCAGTGTCCCACTTGTATTAGGGTGTGGAAGCCGCTAACCACGAAGGCTTTCCACACCTGGAGGAGCTGGGAGCTCACCTCGTGAGCCAGTCACCTGGACAGGACCTCGGCTTAGGTGGAGCTGGCTCCCGCTGAAGCCCCAGTCTCAGGTGTTTCAGTCCTTGGCTGCCTGGGCTCGTGGCAGCTCAGCTGGTCAGGGCAGAGGGTGTGTGTGGAGCGGGAGGCCCGCTCCTGCCCTGCCCGGGGTTGGGGGGAAGCAAGGAAGAGAGGGCAGGAGGAGGGCTGGGTCCTCATACTGCTTTCACAGCCTTGCCCTCAGGACCTAACCTCCTCCCGCGAGGCCCCGGCTCCTAAGTGTCCAGCACCCCTAACAGCGCCACTGGCTGCAACCGAGCCTTTGCTGCCTGACTTTGGGAGACAGTGAAGATCCTGAACAGAGCAGCACTGGAATTTTTTTTTTTTTTCTGCAGTATTGGGATTGAACCTAGGACTTTTGCACTGAGCTATATTCCTACTCCTGTTTCCTCTCTCTCTCCCTCTGTCTCTCTGTCTCTCTGTCTCTCTCTCTCTTTCTCCCCCTCTCTTGACTGTCTTCTTCTGTAGTTAAGGCTGGGTTTAAACTCACTAGGTAGCCCAGGCTGGCCTTGAACTTGCAGTGCTCCTCCTGCCTCAGCCTCCTGAGTTCTGGGATTACAGGGGTGAGCCACCACGCCAGGCTCTTCTTTTATTTTTGTTTTGTGTAATACTAGGGATTGAACCCAGGGTCTTCTCCTACATCCCAGGAAGGCACTTGGTCACCTAGCCACATGCCAGCTTCTGCATTTTTATTTTCAGACAGGATCTATGCAGCACAGACAGGCCTGGAGCTCGCTGTCCCTCTGCCTCAGCCTCCTGAGCACAGGGTAACAGGCAGGTACTGCAGTGTCAAGCTTGCTTCATTTCTATGCAGCAGGCTTCATTATTTTCTTCTTGCATCGCCTCCGTTCCTTCAAAGTGTTCTCATGGAAGTGGCTTCCATCAGATGAGCGCGTTGGTCACCATTGCGTCCCTCAACCTTAACCAGCACTCTCAACCGCAAGGTGACGGGAGAGGACCGGCTCTCGGAGAGCGGGACGCAACAGTGAACTTTGTCACTAGAGGGCACCAGAGAGCCACTGCTGGTGGACCGCTTCGCTGGCCGTTTGCTTCCTCACGGAGTTGAGGCTGGACTTGGGTTCACTGTGAAGCCCAGGCTGGGCTCGAACTCTTGCAGTCCTCCTTCCTCAGCCTCCCAGTGCTGGAATTATAGCGTGTATCATTTAACCTGGCAAACAGAAGAAAAGTAACAGATAAATGATTTTGATAACTGAATAGGTTAAGCAGCGATAATATTAATTATTATTTTATTTATTTGTTGAGGCAGGGTCTTGCTTTGTAGTTCAGGCTGGCCCTGAGCTCAGCCTCAAACTCACATCACAGCAATCCTCCTGCCTCTGCCTCCCGAGTGCTGGGATTACAGGCGTGAGCCACCACACCTGGCACTGTGGTCTGTGATACTGATTGCTGGTGAGCGTGAGTTCCCATGCCCAGTATTGTTGTGGTTATTAGGGATCAAACCTGGCCCCTTGCACTTGCAAGACAGGCGCTGGAACCACTGATTATTATTATTATTATTATTATTATTATTTGAGACGGGGTCTCCCTTTGTATTTCAGACTGGCCATGAGCTCACTATGTAGCTCAGGCTGCCCTCAAACTCGCAGCAGTCCTCCTGCCTCTGCCTCCTGAGTGCTGGGATTACAGGAGTGAGTCCCCATGCCTGGCATTGTGGTATGTGGTAACCGGGGACTGAACCTGGGATTAATTTGGTATATTTGAAGCCAGCATTTAGAAAATTAATTGCAGAGGCTGGAGATGTAGCTTAGTGGTCTGGCATCTGCCTAGCAAGTGCAAGTTCCTGAGTTTGATCACTGGTACATATACCACAATGCCAGGCTTGGTGACTCACCCCATCAGTAATTAGTACCACACACCACAATGCTGTGCTCAGTGGTGCTGGCATCTGCCTGGCAAGTGTAAGGTTCCAAGTTTGATCCCTAGTATCACATACCACAGTGCTGCAATCCCAGCCCTCGGAAGGCAGAGGCAGGAGGATTGCTGTGAGTTTGAGGCTAGCCTGGACTACACAGTGAGTTCAGGGCCAGCCTGAACTATACAACAATATCCTATTTAAAAAAAAAAAAAACCTCAAACAACCAGAAAAACCAAAAGACCGAAGCAAGAATGATTTTAGTTCTGCTGTGGAGATGTGGTGGCGTGAGGCTGCTCTGTGCGGCAGAGCTGCGACTCGGCTGTCAGTGGGCGGCGGTGGCTGCCAGCTGGAGCCATCCCGGCGCGCTGTCCTGCCCGGCCTGCGTGTGTCAGTGGCTCCGCTGGATGGCTCAGTTCCTGGGAGAGGTCAGGTCTCTGCCACTCCAGAAAGACCCCCCTGGAGCTGCCCAGAGTGCCAGCCCCCGCCAGGGTTCTGTGGCGATGCCCTTTCATATCCCAGCAGGGACGAGGGCGTGTGAGCTGCGGGTACCGCGGGCGTGCCGCTCTCTGGCCGCGGTCTCAGCTCTGGCTCAGGATCAAGGCGCATGTCCCTCGCTGGAACCCCTCCCACTCAGCCATCTTTCCGTTCTGCTCTTCCCTCTGAGTTTGCTGCAGTAAGAAAAGATGGCGAGGGCCGGGGTTTAGCTCAGTGGTTCGGGCGCCTGCCTGGCAAGTGCAGGGTTCAATCCCCTGCCTGGCAACCCAGGAGGGTTCAATCCCCGTAACCACATACAACAGTGCCTGGCACGGTGGCTCACGCCCGTAATCCCAGCACTCGAGAGGCAGAGGCAGGAGGATTGTGAGTTTGAGGCTGAGCTCAGGGCCAGCCTGAACTACAAAGGAGACTTTGTCTCAAAAAAAAAGTGAAATTATCAACTTGTTGCAAAAAGTCAGTGGAGAGTCTTCACCTTTAGGTCACCAGGGTTCCTTGCTGAAGACAGTCTGAGAGTTTATTTTAGAATTTATCACCAGCAAATGTTCTCTGCATTGCTGTTTTGCTCATAGGTACCACAAGCTACTCAAGTTCCTCTTTGCTTGGTTGTCAGAAAATTTATATCGGCAACTTTCCCAAATAACTCAATATTATTCTGAGCCTCATTCCGAGACTCAGGGGGTGGCCGCTAGTGTTCACATCTGACGACCCAAGAGAGTTTATGGAGAGAAGACACCACTATTCCAGGGCTGGGACTGGACCGAGGCCTCACACAGGCCAAATGTGGGCTCTGCTTCTGAGCTACGCTACCAGCTCCAAGAAGGACATCTTTGATGTAGGCTCCGTCTCCCTATGTGACCTGCAATCCTCCTGCCTCAGCCTCCTGAATGCTGGCACTGCAGGTGTGAGCTACCACACAGAGAAAATGCCGGAATGCATGTTTATTTATACTTCATTCTTTCCATAGATTACTTGACATGGCCTATAACAAAACACCTGTAATAAAATGAGGATAAATGAAAAAATCCACACCAACATACCAAGAAATAGGAGATTACAGATATTCCACAGCTCAGAGACGAGCACAGGGCCACGGGACACAGGAAGAAGCCAGTCCCCACACGAGTCCACTGGGGTGCGGCTGCTGGGCCTCCTGGGCAGCTCTGGGAAGGGGATGAGGAGTAG
>PVIR01013472.1:0-18782 GCA_004026965.1 Petromus typicus
AATCCTCCTGCCTCTGCCTCCCGAGTGCTGGGATTACAGGCATGAGCCACCATGCCCGGCACTGTGGTATGTGGTACTGGTTGCTGCTGGGGGTGAGTCTCCACACCCAGTATTGTTATGTGGTTACCGGGGAATCGAACCCGGGTCCTTGCGCTTGCAAGACAGGCGCCGGAACCACTGAGCTAACTCCCCGGCCCCCAGAAGAGCATTATTAATCAAGATGACATTAGTCCTAAAGAAGAAAACTACTCAGAGCTTTGAAGTAGGCAGCAAAGGCTGACAAAACTAAACGGAGAAACAGACTTGCAACTACTTTTCTAGATTTTAACACTCCACTCAGTAATGGAAAGAAAAGCAGGCAAAGCAGTCTGGCTGCAGAAGACACAAACATCAAAATTCATATTAGGAAAAATATGCACTCAAGCCGCGAAATGCATATTACTTTGAATTGTACATGGAAATTTCATCAAGCCAAAATGTTGGGTAATAGCAAGTGAAAAACTTTAAAACATCAAAGTCATACAGAACACTGTACAGCTGCAATGATGTTATACTTTTGTTTTGTTTTTGATGGAACTGGGAGTTGATCTCCGGACCTTTGTGCTTGCCAGGCAGGCTCTGGAGCCACCGAGCTGCATCCCATGACGACTTCTGGCGGCCGGGAGTGGAGGTAAAGACTCCTCGACCACGGCCGGGCACTGCGCTCCTCCCACGCTGTCTCATCTGGGCAAGGCTCCCCACGGCTGATTTACAGACAGGTAAAAACGGTCCGTCCTGTCACTCGCCCGAAGCCACCTGTGTGAGAACACTGGGAGTGGAACTCCAATCTACATTCTTGCCTTTACTCTAGAAGTACATGGACCCCGTCTCCATCCCCTTCTGACAAACTTCCCAGGCATTTCAGAACACTTTATCTTTAAACCTTTAGTGTAGGCTGGTGCTGCCCAGTTGCGTCCACCTCGGGGAACTGGCACACACACTGCATCCGAAGCCGGGAGCCCGAGCCATCCCGTCTGAGACTGTCTGTCCCCTACTTTCGGTCAGCATGTTGGCTCTGCCCTCGCTGAGACGCCAGCTGAACAAATATTGTATTCAATGGGCAAAAACAATTACTCAATACATACAGCCATTGCTAGAGGTTTTGCTGAGGCTTCTCTTCCCCTTTCTGAATAGCTTGTGTCCACAAGATGCACAGCACATGTAAATGCCCTCACCTTATGTGACAGTCAGTAGTGTTTAAACAACCATGCTCGTCACTCGGATCAAGACACGAGACCCTGGCCGGAAGTTTGTCTTTGCCACACGACACATTTACTCCTGTCCAGAGGTAACCACAAGTACGACACCGGCGCCACTTAGGCTGTCTGCTCTTGAGTTTGCTCCTGCTGACTACAGAGCAGGCTTTTGTCATCTTGCTTTCTCACTCCACATGAGTCTGAGACTCACTTGTGGATGTAGCAGCTCTTGCTTTTGTATTGCTGTTTATAGTTCAATATTTGGTCTGTACAGATCCTGTAAATTTTTTGCCTTTTACTGTTATATAGTTGATTGCTCTTTTCGGTACCTCCCCTATATCCAGCTTTGAAATGCTTCATTTCATACATGCGAGGAGGGCTGTGGGAACGGGCAGCCTTATTTCAACCTCTGCTGACCGAGAGAGTGCCAGCAGTCCCATCAGAAATTACACAGCCAAGGTCACTTGGCAATGCCCCACTTCCTCCCCAGCCCACACCAGGTACCCTCTGTTATGTACTCAGGTGGCACCTGCAGGTGGGCCTCCGGGAAGTCACCGAAGTCAAGAGACAAGCGTCCTTCCTGGAGCGGTGAAGAACTGCCTCTTAGGGCACAGGTGACATTCACAGACCTGGACGAGCCGCACCGGGATCATCCCCCGGCGGCTTGGTCCTGGCTCTCTGGTCTTCGCCATGTGAGAAGTGTCTGTGAAGTTGCTCATCAGTGGTACTGTTGCAGGGCACCGACATGCCATCTTACCCTTTTGAAAATAACACTTGGGGGGGCCGGGGAGTTAGCTCAGTGGTTCTGGCGCCTGTCTTCCAAGCGCAAGGGCCCGGGTTCGATTCCCCGGTAACCACATAACAATACTGGGTGTGGAGACCCACACCTAGCAGCAACCAGTACCACATACCACAGTGCCGGGCGTGGTGGCTCACGCCTGTCATCCCAGCACTCGGGAGGCAGAGGCAGGAGGATTGTGATGTGAGTTTGAGGCTGAGCTCAGGGCCAGCCTGAACCACAAAAGCGAGGCCCTGTCTCAAAAAAACCTAAAAAAAAAAAAACCTAAAAAAAAAAACAAAAAAAACCCCACTTGGTGTGTTATTTCCAAAAACGTCTATAGCGAAAGTTACATGTTTACACAAAAGCATATGGAGGGAAGAGCTCATTTACAGGGAGCGCGAGGCCTCCGGCTCGACGGGAAGCTGTCAGCCGGGCCTCACCCAGCTGAGCTCACCAAGGCCTGGGTGACAAGCCCGGTCCTATGTCTTCCTGTCCCGTTACGGCTACGAGAGGCTTTTCTTTCACCTTTGCCCCCACAAGGATTCAGGGCGCAAAAGAATGTGCCCCGGCTCTGCAGAGGCAGTCCACCTGACGCCGCGCCTGGGTTTGTCCCCTACCTGTCCTCCAGGAGCCCTGCGTCTCATCAAGGGCTCACGAGTGGCCTCAGATGAGCCGAGGGCAGAGGCCTTGGTCAGCACAGCAGACGTGACCAGCAGGAAAGCAGGCCTGGGGCTGCAGGGGAGCAAGTGTGTGCCAAGTGGCCAGGGCGTCGCTGCCAGGGGAAAGTGCCTTTCGCTCATCTCAGGGACCCCGTCCTGTTCCACTCGCCCTGCACCCGCACTGTGTTCAGACTGTAATGTTTATCAAGGTTTCTAAAAGGCTAAAAAGTTTCTAAAAACAAAGTATTGCTTTTGGAGAAAAACATCTTTACCTGGCCTAAAATTTAGTGCAAGAAAATGTGGACACAGCCCATCTGAATTAAAGGCAACCACACGTGAGACTGTAAATGGTCCTGCTATAACTTCGGAACAGTGTTCGAAATCCTGGTTATTCATGTGGCCCGCAGCGCAGCAGCTGCCAGTGTTGCTGAGAGCCTGCCGGGAATACACACAGCCTCACCTCCAGATCTGTGCAGGCTGCGACGGCCCGGCCAGTGAGCGGCTGGCAGACAGGGAGGTGAGAGCTGAGAAAGCTGGACATCGGGGGAGCGAGCTCGTGGGGCCTGCAGTGCACAGGGCACTGCGGATGCCGTCCAGGGACAGGCTACAGCTCGAGTCATGAGGGTCCCGAGTCACGGAACTCAGTGATTTCAAGGTTTACTTATGAGTTTTATAGAGAAGGCAGGGCAGTATGCAAAATTTCCCCAGGTAAAATCTATAGTGAATGGCTTTTAGAACCCACAAAAACGAGTAACAAACAAAACTTCAACTGCATTTGATTTAAAAATTTAATACATAGTAGCAATCAGAATAACAGGCCAAACAGAAGAGTTGGTGCCATTTTGACAGTACTCTCAGCATATATAGGGCAAATAATGAATTCTCCCACTTTCTTGTGGGGGGTGGGGGGAGGTAGGAGGAAGTCATCTTTACATATCAACTCTGGGTAATAATCTCCTTTCCTCCTATGGAGTTTAATGACTGAATTAGCAAATTTAAACAAGCAAAGGAAAATTTCTTTTCCAATGGCCATCAGAACTCAGTGGGTTTTACCGAATGATGAAAGCTTGGGGTGTGGAGACCAAGCGGCAGCTACGCGAACTGCAGAAGGAACATCACTGATAAGAGGCCAGGAGCCCGCGATCACTCTTGAAAAGGTGCCGAGGATTCCAGAGCTTTCATGTATACAGCAAAGCCCCAAAAAAGTTAACAAGAAAAATTATTTTAAAGTGATAAATTCCAGTGAATCAGGTCCCAGGTAGTCTTTAAAGGAACAAACATTTACAAGTAAACATTTTAAACTCCGGAATGCAGATATTGTACAATTACAGTACATTTACAAAACTGCTGTGACAGTAGTTGCTCCAGAGTAAGAATTTAAAAATGTACAAGCCAGTTCACAATGACTTCAGATATATTAAAATACACTGTTAATCATAAAAATACTTTACTATGTACATGTACACTGTAAAAACTCTAGTCACCCACAGGAGGCCTGTAGTGCACTCCCTGGCCCGCGGCCTGGGCAGCTCACAGGGTAGCGTTTGGTCTCCATGCCGGCCGCATGGCCGTCGGTCCTGCAGACGTGCTTCAGACATCGCACACACACATTTCTGCAGAGTCTCCGGCCGCGTCTAGCTGGCAGAGTCACTTTTACTTCCACTGTACCTTACTTTCCTAAACGCGGATCCTGATCCTAATAACTCTGGGCATTCACATAATTCATTTGCAATTTGGTTACACTTCAGAATGAGGCTATAGTTCATTTCATCAGTTATTACACTATCTTGCTTGTAGTCAGGATGGTGTGCGATAAATTCTCTCATCCACTTGGCAACTGTCATTAGTTCTCCTGAAAAAACAAATACTTTTAATACAATATCACAGGAATGTTTTTAGAAACTGGTGGTCAATGAATATCAGGCTATAAAGAAAGCAGTGTGCCCGTCTGTGTGGCCACATGGTAGGCGACAGGGAACAATGTCCCTCTTGTACACATAAAGAATCCCTCCTGCAGGAGGGCGAGGTGCAATGCATCCATCCCTACGGTCCTGGTTAGGTGCTCCCCGCACAGCGACATGCCACCTGGTGAGGGCAGGAACCACACCCGCCCGCGCACCAGTGCGCAGTATGTCCTCCGAGTGGTCAGGAGACAAAAGCACAGGGTCCCTGTGCGATCAGGCACTGCCCGGCAGTGAAGAGAGCAGACTGGGAAGCCAGTGACTCGGGAGGAAGCCTGGCAGATGTGGCACCCAGGGGTGCCGTGGGGTTCTACGGCGGACCTTTATGGCCGCCTCTCCTAGCAGCTGGTGTCCTCAGCACCAGGTGCCGTAAACGGGGCTCCTCGGAGCCAGCAAGCCTGGGCATCGCAGCTCGCCCGCCGCACTTCAGAGAAACTGCCCTAAAGCTCGTGCAGGCGGCAGAGCGCAGCGCAGGACGTGGACAGGCGGCCACCGGACACTGCGCTCACTTCCCCTTAAGCCAGCGAGCGGGGAACCCTCCGCTAATTCAAAATGTGTCTGTCAGAAACTGTCAGGCCTAACCAAACGGCAAAGCTGTCAAAATGTGGAAAATAAGCAGGGACAAAACGGTTTACTTTAGAGGGTCTTTAAAGAATTGGGTATCTCAAGGGCCTGTGGTTCTGGGTACGAAGATGCAGAAAAAGGAAAAGGCCACTCTACCAGATGCCCTCTTCTTAATCAGCTTCAGGTAGTTCATAATACTGCATCTGGTGTCCACGTCCACCTCCATATTTTCCAGGTAGGAATTCAGGATTGGAATGAGTCCAGGAAAAACACCTTCCTGCGGGAAGCAAGCGGGTGGGTCGTGCGGTCCCCGAGTGGGCACACGGGGCGCGGGCGGGGCAGGCCTACCTTCCCGTTGATGATGGTGTCGATGCTCATGAGCGTGTACTCCTCCAAGGCCGGGTCTGCACTGCCGCCAGGAGCGCGTCCACAGCCGTCCACCACCGCGTTGCCACCTGCGGGGAGGGCAGAGGACTGCAGCAGTCGGTGGCAGCAAAGACGGACCCCCCAAACCCAAGAGAATGCAATACCTTTGCAGATATCCTTCCTGAAGTAAAACATTCCCTGTAAGACAGCGTCTCGTTTCTGTGCCACTTTCATGTTTTCATCGACCTGAGGGAGAGAGAACCACGACTGAGCGAGGCCGACCCCACAGGAGCGGGGCTGCCTGCCTCGAGCCAGCCACACAGGACACGCGCTCCCCTCCGGCCTCCCACTGGCGTTTACAGCGCGCGGGGCTGTGTCCTCGGCACAGGTCACCGCGCGTCAGTGTCGGGGAGATCGAGGAGCGGCCCGAGAGGGGTGCTCAGGGGGAGGCTCCACTCACAGGAGCTCTGCTGACCTGTGTGGGTCTGAGGTGCCGAGGGGGCAGGGACAGGCTCCCCGCGCCCGTCACCGCACAGGTGCCTGGGAGAGGGGCAGGGCAGGCGAGCCTGGCTCCAGAACACGGAGACCTCACTTCGGAGGCACGGGCCAGTGCCGGCAGACCCAGTCCCCAGGGTTTTCTCCTTCTGGTGGCTCTGGCCGTGGCAGCTCTCATGAGCCTGAAAATCTCCCGTTTTTTGGTGAATTCTCCACTTCCCCAGTGGCTTCTAAAGACCCTACAGCAGATCCTCCAGGTGTGCCAGTCTGCGGTGCCTCCACTGATGGGACAGGGAAAGGGTCAGGGGAAGGGAAGCGGGGTCCACGCTCCCTACGTTGTGGGAGACCCAACTGTGACCATCTCGCTCTCTCACACTCTGGACCTGCAGTGATCAGACACTTCAAACAACACACCCCAATTACGGTCTGAAAGTCTACCATGGCTGTGGGTATCTTTTATCTTTTATCTTCCAGTGAAGTTTGACTTTTTTCTTAGTCTAGACAAAAGTCCATGAAGACCAATTTCTCCCTCATAAATCTTTTTTAAAAGCATACTTCAGCTGGGCACGGTGGCGCACATCTGTAACCCCAGCTCTCGGGGCACAGGGAGGCAGATGGCAGCTCCGAGGCCAGCTGGGCTGTAAGCAGGACAGGGCCCGCCTCAAACCACCACACAACCAAGACCAAACAGACCACCGAACCAAACCAATACAAAAGGTATGTTTTGCAACTGCTCTTTAGGTTCTTAACTGTTCAGGTTTATTTTTCCAAAAACTAAAAGCCCAGACACTCTTCTTAGAGACTAGTTCTGTCAGTGTCTCACAGTCTGCCATTCTAGTTTGGACTCAATTTGAAACGCATTAGGAAAAGTTCTTTAAATCACCAAAGCTAAGTTTCTCTTCAGTATTATCCTGCCGAGTCTGCGTCCTTGTGAGGACTGAAGGCGACCTTGACAGACTTCCGTAAGCCCTCCTCGGATGTGCTCTGGGGCCGTGGGGATACCGAGGCGCTGGGAGGTGCCCCGCTAAGGGCCTTCTCTCTCCTAGGTGCCACACGGCAGCCCCGGCCCCCTCTCCCCATGGAAACCGAGGCGCCGCCAGCAGAAGCGCCTCCCGCCTCCTGGGTCGGACAGCGTGTGAGCAGCAGCACAGTGCCTGCCGGCCGCAGCTCCGCCTCCTGGGCCGTCCTCCCCGCGCCCGGAAGTGCGGCAGTCATCCGGTGCCGGGAAGAACCGGGCGGCAGAGCCGTGGCCGGCCTGGGCTCCCGCGTCCTCCGTCTGCGCTGCTCCCTCTTCAGGGCCCTGGACAGCGCGTGCCCACGCTGTTGTGCTGCCATCTGACGTTCCCTGGCTTAGCTCCTAGTAGGACGGGCGCGCTCACATCTGCTTTCGCTTTGCTTTTTCCCGGCTCCCGTTCTCTGGGATGTGCTGGTTTAGCACTCAGGGCCCACCCTGTGTCTCGGTGGCAGTGAAGTTCACTCTTCTGTCCAGAGGCTGAAAAAATTCTACGTTTGCAGCGGCAGTTTACTTTTAAACAAGTCCCGCAGAATCATCATCCCAAATGTCAGGTACGTCTCAGTAGGAAATGCCGTCTGCCCTACCACCTCCCTGCCATCAGCCCGAAACCCACTCCCCGCGTGGAAGGTCAGAGGCAGGGCCTTCGGAGGACGCCAGGCCGCTCACAGAGCCGCCGCGGGTGTCCAGCTCTCCCCGTGATCACGAGCGGAGGAGGAATACCTGAAACCCGCAGGCCCTCACCGGGCCCAGCTGCCAGGCCTTCATCTTTGATTTTCCAATCTCCAGACCACGCAGAAATAATTTCCGTTGTTTATATGCCATCTAGTTTATAGCTATAGCATGCTAAACAGATCCAAGAAATGTCTGCGTACTTTAGCCAAAGTTAATCTATTAGGTTTGTGAGAATCACTGGGAATTTAAAGAATTTGGCTGGAAAAATAATTCCAGTCTTTTTTACTGCTCAGGATCTGGGATTTCTTTCCACCTTTTCCTTAATGTTTGTCCATTGTTTCTTTAATTATGGTATCTCACATCTCTTCTACATAGACTTCTTCTAAATTATTAGTTGGACATGAACTTTCCAATGCAGTTTTCCCTAACTGTGATTTCTCTGCCGCTTTGTAAGAATGAATGTGAATTTGGTTTCCCAAGTCACTAGGCAAGCTCCTTGATGCATGCCTTCCTGGTGTACATACTGAGTTTTAAAGGTATTTGTTTCTGCCATGCCTGGTGGCACATACCTGTAATTTTAGTACTTGGGAGGCTGAGGCAGGAGGATTGCTGCTGTGTTTGAGGCCAGCCTGGGCGACAGAGCAAGTTCTAGGCCACTCTGACTAACACAGTGATAACCTTTCTCAATAAACCAAAAAGTTAAAAAGATGAAAACAAAAAGCACTTGCTCCCGAGAATTCTCCTGCCCCCCATCTGCTGTCCACAGCGTGGTCAGGGAGGACACCTCCAGCAGCTCTGTGCACGCTAGTTAGGGTCTGTGTAAGAATGTTTTCTGGTTCTTTTTTTTTGGACAGGGTCTCGTTTTGTGGTCCAGCCTGGCCCTGAGCTCAGCCTCCAACTCACATCACAGCAATCCTCCTGCCTCTGCCTCCCGAGTGCTGGGATTACAGGTGTGAGCCACCACGCCCGGCACTGTGGTATGTGGTACTGGTTGCTGCTGGGGTGAGTCTCCACGGCCAGTATTGTTATGTGGTTACCGGGGAATCGAACCCGGGTCCTTGCACTTGCAAGACAGGTGCCGGAACCACTAAGCTAACTCCCCGGCCCTGTTTTCTGGTTCGTAACCGAACTGCTCAGCAGGCTCAGGACACTCTGCGGGCCTGGCTGCTGGCTACTCTGTTTCCTCCTGTCTTTCAGGCATCCATCTCTATCTACGCCCAGGAGCTTGGCTGGCATCCTGCCCGACTCCTGCTGGGTGGAGAAAGTGTCCCCAGCATGTCCACCACCAAGGCCCTCGCAGTCCCCGATGCTACAGGACACCTCTGGCCCGGAGGTGGCAGGAAGGGGTCAGCCGATGTTCCTCGGAGACATCTCTCGGGACAGGCACAGTTGGTGAGTCACTAAGGGGCCAGCGAGAACAGTGTGCCGGGTGAGCCCACGCTGACTGGTCGTGGGCTCCCTGCCCTGCCCGCGACAACAGGCCGTGCAGTTTCTTCTCCAGCCTTCAAAGGTGCCATGGCAGAGCTCTTTGCCGACCAGCTGTCCACTCTCCTCCCGGGGCCACGACCCAGCCCTGCAGTCTCACAACGCAGGCACGCTCCGCTGCTCTGCAGGACATACACCCTAAAGGGGCTCCTTTGGTCTCCATGGATTAATGGTCCTTTGTTGACCTAACCCCACTACCCCCCCCTCCAGCACTGGGCAGTGATCCCAGAGCCTCTCCACTAAACCAAATCCTCAGCTCTTTTATTTAAACAGGGTTCACTGATTTGTCTAGATCAGGCTCAAACTTTGTGATCCTCCTGACTCAGCCTCACAGAGTGCTGAAATTACAGACATGTGCCCTAGGCCTGTCTCTGATTCGTTTCTATGACAGCACATTCCCCAGAAATATCTCCAGTTTGGTCTGACTGAGGAGGCCATTCCTTCTCATCCTCATTGTTTTGAGACAGAGTCTCGCTTTGTAGTTCAGGCTGGCCCTAAGGTTACCATGTAGCCCAGGCAAGCTTCAAACTCGTGGCAATCCTCCTGCCTCTGCCTCCCGAGTGCTGGGGTTACAGGCGTGTTCCACCACACCTGGCACTGCGGTAGTGGTGCTGATTGCTGGTGGGCGTGAGTCACGTCGTCCGGCACTGCTGTATGTAGTCACTGAGGATGGAATGCGGGACCCTGCCTTGCAAGGCAGGCATCGGAAACACTGAGCAAAATCCTGGGCCCCATTTTAACACTGCAGTGCAAAGGACACAACCTCCTGGGGGGTCTTCTCCAGCCATCACCCTGAATGGAGGCCTCCAGAAACCAGGCTCAGGCCAAAAAGGAAAAAAACATGGCGAAAGAACTATTCCGTCCCCCCGGCAACAAACTCCCCCAGACTCAGCCTGGACGTGCAGAGACCGTGGAGCACGCACGCTGACGGGTCCCACACCCGCGCTGCATCGAGGCCTCTCTGGAGCCCCCGTGCCCACCTTGGAGAGAGGAATGAGGAAGTCCAGCTTGTAGGAGAGGATCACCCGGGTGAGTAGCACCACGAACACCACGTAGGCCGAGTTCTCAAAGTCAGTCAACTGCACCTGTGTGAGCAGAGCCAAGCTTCAGGGCGCAGCTCATGGACTCCGCCCTCCCTGGCTACGTCCTCCTTTCCACCTGGGCCAAAGCCCTGCCCACTGTCCTTAGCAGGTGCGCTGGACCTCTGCTGCCCAGAGCGAGCCTTACCTCCATGGGGCGGAACTCCACTCTCCAGCCAATGTCGGAGTGAGGGGGCGGCGGCTTAAATCTCATTGTCTGCCAGTTTGTGGACTGAATGTTCTGTAACACAAAGCAGCAGAGGATGAAGGCGACTCTTCACACACTCGGGAAAGGACTGAGGTGATGCGGTGCGTGGTTAGAGAAGCCTGATGCCATTCAAGATTTTTCTCTGGTGAGACACATAAAGAAAACAAGACAGTGAATGTTCAAGCACAGGTATAAATGTGCAGGACAGGTTCGGATTTCCCGTCACTAAGTGAACAAGAGAAAATAGTGAACACAGAAATGCAGAGTTTAAAAAACAAGCAGTAAGAATGAAGTAAGGGTACTTTAATTTTTCTCACTTCTTTATTGCACTAAGAAATGAGATATGTGTGAGACTTCTACTGTCACCAGTCCCTCAGAGGTACAGACAACGGCCTCTCGGTTTGTGCAGTGAAACTCAACAAAAGGGAGGCGATACCTCGAAATGGTCGGACTCATTGGCATCATCCAGGTCTATCTTCTCTTTGAACAGCGTCAAAGGGTCTCTGATGAAGAGATGAGCAACATGCTGGGCCAGAAGGTGGTCAATGCCTGCAAAGACAGAGCGATGGGCCCCGCGCAGCCCTCACGAGGCGCTCCAAGTCTGAGCTGAAGCAAGGGCGTCTGGGCGCTTAGGAGTCTGGACGGCAGTGCTGAGCTCGCCTAGGACTGTAACCTACGGACCCTGGGGAGAAGTCGGTCTCTCTACTTACACAATGCCTGCTGGGCACTGGTGTGGACCTAGACACAGAGCTCCAAAGTAACTCCTTTTGCTAAAAGTCAAGAAGATCTCACAAGTATTTTGAACTTGAACTTTAGGAACAAGCAGCCTCCTAAGAAAAGTTAGAGACTTCACACTAAAAACAGAAACCAGATCAGGAGTCAGAAAAGGTGAAGAGTGCTTTCAAGAATGAAAGGTGTACAGTCAAACCCAGACGTAGCGCAGGGCTGCTCACCGTTCTGCACAAGCTGCTCATAGATCCCTTTATCTATGGTCAAGTCGATGTCGTTGTATTTCTCACCACACTTAGATAAGTAGCTGTCTATTGAGTCGTACCGGGACTTACTAATTCGATAGTTATTGTTCTTCAGCGGCTGAAATATAAAAAATATGAATTGATGATGCCATACCGCTTGGAAATTTAACACCCCAACTAATATACACAGTGTTTTTAAGAACATACTCCTAGACATCCCTTTCAGTAAACTGTGAGTAATCACACGAAGACCGGAGTGGAAGCCAGGCACGGTGGCGCACATCCTAACTGGAGCCCTCTGGGAAGCGGGGCAGGAGGACCGCGAGTCTGAGCCCTGCCTAGGTTACTTAGTGGGACCATCTCAGTGTGATAGGTAAATTAATTAACTAAGTAACTTTTAAAAGGGGGCTGGGGATGGAGCTCAGTGTGAAGGCCCTGGTTCAGTCATAGTGGAACAGGCTTAGAGAACTACGGAATTCTGGTGATCAACTCTTAAAACATCTACTCGTAGGTCGACACTACAAAGATTCTGCCACAAGTTGGGGGGTGGGTGTCAGGCGCCGATTGCAAACCTCTCTGTAGGGGAGGGTGGTGTGCACCGCTGTCTGGAAGGACACAGCACTAGAGCTTAGCAGGCAAGGAGTCGGCCGAGCCAGCCTCAGTGGTCAAAGCTTCCTCTCTCTGGAAGGCCATCTTGGGGACAGGTGCGCCCCCCCAGCCAGAGCCTTACACAAAGTGCTCGTGTGGGGTCCAGAAGCCTTCAGCCTGGACTTTCAAAACACAGAAACCTGTGCTACTATTTTAAGAGAAACTAAAACAAATGAAACTATCCCCTATCCAAACCAACCCACTTCCCCCACATATTCACCCCACACGGTTTATATCTTGAGTGCTTCTTCCCACGTGACTAAGCAGCACAAGGTGAACAGACCACAGCTGAAAGGACTATTGAGGAACGGCATCTAACCTCCAGTCCTCTCTCTTCCCGAGTTCTGTCGTCTACGGACGCAGAGATCACTCCCCAGCGACAATCAATGTCTGACACGAAGCCTCGGTAAAAAGGAGATGCAGCGCTCAACGCCATCTACAAACAAACACAGTCAGCTACTGCAGGGCAGAGCGCCGCTGACACGTTCAAAGAAGAATGTCTGTATTTTCTGGTCAAGAACCACTTATGCAACCCCTACAGAGCTATACCACACCGATCTGGGCCTCTTTTCAAGAGAAATGAATTAGAAATACCCCAAAGCCCTGGATTTGACCTTCAGCCCATTTCTCTCTAATGTGAGGACACGATGTGAGACAGACAAGGGCCACACGCAGACCTCACACCTGTTTAACGTGCGCGTTTCACTGCAACGGTTAAGGGCCCACAGCCTAGACCTCTGTGCCGCCAGTTCTCCATCAGCACGCCATTTAGGGTGCTCATTTCTGAAAGAAGTCTCAACTAGACTGAAACGGTTCACTGTTGGCAAATTCTGCACGTGATGTTTTATATGAAGATGTATTTAAAATAAGGTGTAATTTCTACTTACAACAATTGGACAGATAGTGGCCAGCTGATCGTAAAGGTAACTTGCCTCGGAAATGCTGCAGGCTTGGAACGTCACCTGTTTAAGAACGCAAGATGTTAACACTAACAAGGACTTGTCAGCACCCCCGAAAGCAGCGAAGTCTGAGAAGGAAGTGGCTGGGGAGGGGTGGCAAGG
The DNA here is from genome assembly GCA_004026965.1 of Petromus typicus. Classification (NCBI taxonomy): domain Eukaryota; kingdom Metazoa; phylum Chordata; class Mammalia; order Rodentia; family Petromuridae; genus Petromus; species Petromus typicus. The sequence continues at coordinate 13,204 of PVIR01013472.1, forward strand.
TCACGGCCATGTCAGGGCCGCCTGTAATCCAGAAGTCTTGCTCAGAAGCTGGTGAGGGTAACTTAACTAGAAAGCAGTGTTTAAATCACAATATGTGACACACGGATGACCTGTAACTGGCCATGATGAACTCAATATGGAGAAGAGCTGTGTCACAGATGTGGCGGGAAGATGCCTCAGAGGTTAAGAGCAAGTCCAGGAGCGCTGGAGGTTGGGTCACGGGCATCCAGAGCAAGGGCAGCAGCGAGGAAGGGAGCGTCTGGAAGCAGGGAAGGCCTGAGAGGCCCTCCGCACGTAACACGTGCTTCTTCACAGGTGTCCTGAGGGAAGAGCTGACCGTGAAGTGGACACAGAGCTGTGCCGAGATTCCTGGGAACTGTGATCTCGGGGGCCAGATACACAAGGGTGGGACTCAAAACACCTAAACGTTCTCCCACAAGGACAGACGTGTTTTCGCTGGACAGCATGTCTTAGCTTGTTTACGGCCCTCTGGTGACTCTGGGGGATTTTAGGGTTACCTTCTTTGGTTTTTCAAAGATACTACGAGAAACATTTCTCCTTTCCTGTGTTCTGCTGGCTTTTCTTAGCTGGCCTAGAACACGCAAAGCAGTTCCTGGAAAAGCCAACCTTAGGAAAGTTTACTCAAGGAAATGAGCCACGGGAATCTGCCGCTTAGTAACCATCTGGCTTACTCTAGCGCAAGTCTATCAAATAAAACAGAACATCAGTGTGGATAACGGCTTTAACGGGGAAGGAAAGGGGACCTCGCACCTTCTCTACGAGGCGAACAGATTTGGCTTCTGGGCCCTTGTAAAGTATCACATGGAGGAGAGTCACCACGTCACAGGAAGCTGATGACAGGCAGAAAGAGCTACGAAAAGCAGATGCTAGAAGGAGAATCAGAAGCAGCCCTAGCACTCAGTTTTGGAGTTACAGGACTTTCTCAGGCAGAAAGAAACTACCCCAACATGTCATGAACGTACTGCTTACTAAATGATTTCCAAAAAGCTGAAAAAGAATTAGAAACAAATGTGATTAAGATGCCTTTTGTTTTGTACAAGAATTCTTTTAAAAATTACTTCAAAACTCTTTTCCTACTTTATAGTAACAAGCAGTTGCTATGTCTCACTCCAGACACACAGCAGGGGTTTCTGTGATTATTTACAGAATTTATCGCATTTGTCACACATTTTACATTATCTATGTGAATGATTTTTAAAAGGTAAGTGTTGAGACTGGACATGTCATTTGGTTAAAAAAAACACTAACTTCATGACAAGTTTTTTGTTCTCCTAAAATGTTTAATCCTACCATTAAGTTTATTTTGCAAAAAATTTCAAGGGGCAGAACATTCCTCTGGAACTGTCTTAAAGCCAATGCGCTGTCCCTGGCAACATACCAGTGATTATTCAGTCAGAAGGCACCGGACACTCTGACAGCATAATTCTTACCGAACTCTGAAGCCAGGTTCTTTAAATTCAAGGGTTTAATGGCTCTTATCAGAGCAACTTGTAATTTAAACAGGACAGGAGTTATGCAGTGAAAAGCCAGAGGGGCTCTTGGTCAACTAAGTGTGCCCACTTAGAGAACTTACTGGCCTTTATTTTGAAGCCACAGCTAAGACTGCCTACATGTCAAGAAAACTGAGAAAAAAACGCATGCTTGGCCAAGTTACTCAAAGCCCCTCCGCATGGAGCAGCCCAGCCGGCACTCGATGTGGTGTTACCCAGCAGCAGCTCCCTGGGACGAGAAGGCTCTGCATTCCAGGCTCTGCTGAGAGCCACAGGGTGAAGCCCAGAGGTGCCCATCAGGGCCAGGCTCCCTGGGCTCCGGGGCCCAGGGACTTGTTAATCAGCTGAAGCAATTAAAATGGAAGAAAATTTCCTTGGGACAATAAATAGCTTCTCTCTCTCTTTAAACCTGAAATTCTCAATTGTATTTCAGTCAGTTTCTCCTGTTATATCATGATCTGAAACAACTTAGGGGTTAAGCATCTGTTAATAAAAGCAACGAAATAAATGTTGGCTTAAAGTGACATCTAGACAGGTCCTTAATATAAGCCTTTCTTTGAACTGAATACTATGCCAGAGGAAGCAAAGGTCGTCAACAAGCACTGGCACAGACAGACTGAGGCCTCTCGTTCTCCTGCTCGGTGCAGGGAAACGCGTGCTCAGGGACACGGAAATGTGAGGGCGCTCAGATGAGGACGACTTACTTCTGGGGAGCACAAGCCAGCGAAAAGGCAAACACAGGCACTAAATATTTATGCCTTTACCCCACTAGATGGCTGTGCACTAATACAGAAATCTAAAATCCTAACACTCCTTCCCTTGGAAGGCCAATCACTGGAGCTTCCCTCAGGGTTTTTTAAACTGCCACCAGGAGGCAGTGTAAGGCAGGCAGAATGAAATGGAGCCCTGTCAAGGAAGGCTCCGCATTTCCTAACAGTGACACTGGACCTCCTTGAGCTGCAGAACAGAATTCTTATGTCAAAAGTTGGTTTCGAGTGAATACACTAAAGTAATTTTTGTTTTTAGACAGGCGAAGCAGCTACCATTTCAACCTAATTAAAAGATTTTTGAAATGGAAAACATAATATATAAAGAAAAAAGTTAAACAGAAATGGACGAGGACACGCTGCCACCTGCACACTGCGAACAGTACCTGAAGGCAGCAGTTGCCCATCCCGAAACCCATGGCGTCCATGTAAATGTGATCTGGCTCGGAAGCCCTTGCCGCCTCATCGTCCTCAGGAAACGTTTCTATGAAGGGAGACGGCGTATTCTTGTCCTTAAATACTGCATGGGCAATTCAGAAAGGGAAACGGGGAGCTGGTTAGACAACGGCGCAGCAGCCCTGCCTCCTGCCCCACCCCACGCGTGGACTCACTTGGCACATTGATGACGACCTTCTCTCCTCTCCTGTGCCGGATGTTTCTCGTCAGGGTACTGGAACAGAGAACCAACGTCACCCACCTCCCCTTCTGCACTGTGGACACCAGACGCGTGGCTGGCCTTGCGCACACACGCGCGAGAGGAATGCACACCAGATGCGGAAAACAATTTCTCTTCGGTATTTTAAAGTGGTGATTACAAGTTGAAGTATTTGGATATATTGGACCAAGTAGGATACAGTATGCAATTTGGTTCTTCTATTTTTTAATGTCTTCCTAGAAAGTGAACAATTTTCTGTGTGGTGCCCATTTGCTCCCAGTGGCTAGTGCTGTGACTGTGCCGGCTCTTTTATGATGCACTCATGGTCCAGAGCCAAGGCCAGGTGCGCTCAGAGGCTATTAAAGTGTAAGCATGAAGCCAAAAAGCGGGAGGGCCTAGGAGTCAACAGAACAAAAGGAGGTGAGCACTGCGGCCGACCACGTGGTGTCCATCTTCTGCTAATGCACAGTACACACAGGATGAGGCCGGGTTAACAGAGAGAACACGCCCTGCACCCATGTTCACGAATCTGCTCCTCCAGGATAGCGGCTCAGCTAGTGACTAAATATGACTCGGAAGTGGGCAGATTAAGCCTGGATGCAGAAAGCTGGAGTCAGGGAGCCTGTGCTTCCACGGACATGAGCGGCTGTGTGTCTCCTGTCTCCCGTGCTGAGTTAGGAGCTGGAAGGAAGTGAATGGCCAGGAAGCATCGACAGCGGGCAGCGAGGACACAGCGGACTCACCTGAAGCGGGGGTGCTTGTTTATGGCTTCATCTGGAAAGAAGAGGGATTTTGAAGCTCCTTCTTCAACGGGGTTGGGTTTATACATGGGCAGTGTGAACCCAGGACAGCCTAATCTACAACAAATTGAAGAACTTAATGGAAGGACATGTCCTCAGAGTCAACCACCTCATCTACCACAACCTGCACCTGCCGCACACACCTCATTTGTGTTACTTGGATGCCCTCTTCCTTGAAGTGTCGGCCCCTCCCCGAGCCCCGACTTGCAGTCTCTGCCCTGCACCAGGCCCGCGTGGCTGACTCACTCCATCAGCCTCCATCCACTCTCCACCCAGAGCATGCGCGCAGGGCCTGAGACTGACAGTGCGCGGCACTTCCTCTGGTCAGCCGCTGGCAGGGGCACAGCTTCTGAGGCGTCCTTCTTCACCACACAGAACTGAGGCTGCCCTCTGACCAGGGCACGACTGTGGGCTTCTTCTCAATCTGGTTTTGCCAACCATGTTTTATGTTCTTTCAACTCTGAAAACTCCCTTACTGCCTTAACTTGAAGAACAGCTCCAATTTCAACACAGGAAAAGCTGTTCCTTGTTTGTCCCCAAGTCTAGGGCTCACATTCTCCTTCCCGCACATGGTGCTCACAGCTCCTCTTCCTAGCTCAGAACGCGAGTCAAGGTGGTGGGTGCTGCGGGGCGGACTGGCCCACAGTCACAGAAGGCAGGGGAGGCACGTCGGGGCTGAGCACAGCTCTGGCCCAGCCATACTCTTGCACTTCATAAAACAAAGTCTGTGGGCCACCCACGTCCACCCGGCGGAGTCCTTAGGGTGCTGCTCTATCTAGAGCGCTGCTCTGCGGCGTGGTGCTGGGGCAGACCCTGCAGCTATGTCACCGTCTCCAATTTAAGCGAGCCACACACACGAAATGTCCTGCAGGGTGCAGCAGGTGCAGACCAGGGCACTTCTCACAGCCAGGTCAGGCTGGACAGACGGAAGCAGAACGTGTCTGTGTGGTGGTGAGGAGCGGCCCGGCTACAGATCTCCGGAAGCGGGCAGCCTGCTTTCTTCAGACCAGTGCTGCCAGCAAGCGTGGAAATGCTTAACGCCTGTGCTGGCTGCCCCAGCGTAGCGGCCAGCGGCCCCCGTCGCGGCTGAACGCACGTAGCGCTCATTTTCTGAGAGGTTAATTTAGGTGGCCACATGGATACTGTTCTGGACTCTAGCTCTCTCTAGAGCTCTGACACTTTGCAGAGAAAATCACACATTCTGCTTCACCAGAGCACGCCCTTCTCTCTCGGCCTCATAACACAATAAAGTGTCATCATTTACTGTAGTCTCAATGGCAAAGTTCTCAGAATGAAATGACTAATAATTATTCCGATTTTGTTTAAAAGTCCAAAAATACCCTCCCATCCTAATACGTAAGGATAGGCAAAGCAAATAAATAAATACAAAGTGCTGTCTCAACTTCCCCCTTATAGTGACTTAAAAGTGCTTCAACATTTTTAACAGGACAACAAAGTATTTCATATACAGTCACTCTCAAAATTAACATGTGACACATGGTAAAAGTTAATCAAATGCTGTATTTGTAGCACAAAAGGAAACCTACCACCTATCAATACTATACATTCTTGAATTTAAAAACGTAAGAACCTCTAGTTCATGTTATAGCCTTATACAATGTTTTTGTTTTCTGAGACAGGGTCTCCCTTTGTAGTTCAGGCTGGCCCTGAACTCACTATGTAGCCCAGGCTGGCCCTGAACTCAAGAGACTCCTTTTGTCTCTGCCTTCCCAGTGCTGGGATTACAGGTGTGAGCCACCACACGCAGTACTGTTGTACGTGGTTACCGGGGATCAAACCTGGGACCCTGCACTTGCTAGGCAGGGGCCGGAACCACCAACCTAAA
>PVIR01013472.1:18882-42399 GCA_004026965.1 Petromus typicus
AATCCTCCTGCCTCTGCCTCCCGAGTGCTGGGATTACAGGCGTGAGCCACCACGCCCGGCACTGTGGTATGTGGTACTGGTTGCTGCTGGGTGTGGGTCTCCACACCCAGTATTGTTATGTGGTTACCAGGGAATCGAACCCGGGCCCTTGCGCTTGCAAGACAGGCGCCGGAACCACTGAGCTAACTCCCCGGCCCACCAACCTAAATCTTTAGCCCAATCTTCAACAATGTTAGGAGAGAAAAACATAAAGCACTCAATTCTCAGGCCACTAAAGTTGTGCAGTAACACGGTGGCCTGCTTGGGCCGACAGCAGTGCTCTGAGGCACATGCTGGTGACCTGCATGGCAGCCTGACGCCTGCCTGCCAGGCTGGCTGGTTCCGCGCTGCCTGCTCTCCCCAGCTCTAGGCTTCCAAGGCCAGCCCTCCAAGTGCTCCCAAAGGAACCTCCCTTCCGTGTCCACAGCTGCTCATGCCGCAGCCCAGACCCAGGCTACAGGGTGACGGTCACGTGACCCTGCGCACTTACTCAGCCTGATGTGGCCGCCGCCCGCCTGACACACACTCGCACCTCACGTGCCGACTCCTGTCGGCAGAAGCTGGCCACTGGCTTCCTCCAGTGCCTCGCAGGCACGGCCTGGCTGCCCGTCGAGGGCTGCTGCTGCACGTCACCCTTCTCTCTAGGGCAGCCCTCTGCCTCAGCTCCCACACTCTACCTCAGATGCGTTACTAAAAGAAACTGTCATGGCTTGGAGCTAACGTGTCCCCAAAGTCGAGTGTGTTGGAAGCTGGTGGGTGGTGGGGTGCTGTACTCTTCAGGGCTCACCCGCTGCCGACCGCAGGGGCTGACTGCTGCACAGGAGGTGGTCCCTGCACTCCTGTCCACTCCTCCCTTCTCCCTGGGGCCCAGGGATGAGCGGCTGTCCTCCCCTTGCCCGTCCACCTTGGAACCGGTGGCCTCACTGGACGCTGAGCCTAACAGACCTCCCTCCTTTACGTACTGGGCGTCAGGCACTTTGTCCCATCGATGGGAATGCAGCTGACGACAGGGACTAACCTGGGGAATGAAGTGATGGTGCAGAGAGCCTGGTTCTGCTCTAGGACCGAAGTGGCCTCCTGGCGGCGCTTCCTCATGTTGTCCTCCACCGTGTTGAACTCGGACATCGTCCCTCCGTAGGGCTGTCCCGGCGTCCCTTCAATCATGTAACTCCCATACTCTGGTCTCCAAAGGGTAGGATGGCTAGAGGGAGAAACCTTTGTTTTACTCTTCATCTTTTGTTCAGCGGACTTGAATTTTAGAAGCATGAAAAGTTGCTTTAAGAACGTAATGCCATTAGCTGTAAGTAAAGCTAAGAACTTCCCTATCAGGCTCCCCAGTTTCCTAGCTCTTCCACTAATGTGAGAAACTCACTCGCCGACTGGGACAAGGCCAGTGTGCGCCGGGGACAGGAGCAAGCGGTGGTGGTGGGATGAGTCAGTGCAGCTTCTCACCGGTGAGCGGCAATGCCCACAGCGCACGTACCGCTGCTGTCCGTGTGTGCTCATGTGCTATAAACACCACGCTGCCAAGCAAAGCCTGTCTCCAAAGGTTCTATTTAGCACCATGGGGTCCAAACGGATTGTTCAACATGTTAGAAGAAGTTTAGTAATAGTAACAGCTTGGGTGCTTAGCCTACTACGCTGTTTTAACATCTTAATGTACACAATCTTAACCTACAGAGGCAGGTATTGATACCACTTATTTACAGATTAGGAAACTAAGAACTGGGCAGGTTAAGGCTGAGCTGAGGGTTAAAACTGAGCTACTGAGTAGAGGAGCCAGTATTGGAAACCGAGTCAGCCGGACCTAGACCCTTGCTCCTGAGGCTATCCATGTTACCCTGGCTCTGTAAGCAGGAGAAAAACTGTCTCGCAGGCCATCGGCTCCAGACCCCTGGAGCAGCAGCCAGCACAGCAGCAGCTTACTTTGGGTCTGTCCTCTCGCCCTTCTCTTGCAGAGTTTCCAGAACATCCTCTCCATTCAGGACCAACTGGACCCTCTTATTTTCATGATCAAACGACACCAACATGTATTCCACCTATGGAAAATAGTAAGAGGGAGAGATCAGTATTTTTGCAGACGTGAGCTCAGGGTGACCTTTAGATATAAAGTCAGGGAAACATGAACAGTCACATTTGCTGACACCACAGCACACAGGAGAGCGTGTTTACGGACTACGGAAACTGGTAGAGGTGGCCCATCCACAGCGGCCTTGTTTGTGGATAAGAGCCGGTTCTTCAATGCCTGGCTCCCTGTTTACTAGATGTCCCACAGAAAGGCCAAGGTGTCCACTGTGATGAATTCTACTCAAGAGGCTCGCACGTGCTCAACACCAAAGTTCAACGAACTGCAGCTGTAAACAAGTTGCATTTTAAACTCTATTTCCTCATCAGTTTACCACAGTTTAGCAAAGTGGTTCTCCAGAAGCTCCAGTAAAAGATTATACTTGCTGGCAGGTTCTTTAATAACCGTGCTTGCCCCAAAAATCCTGTTTTTGTTTTTAGGAGACAGGGTCTTACTATGTAGTTCAAGCTGGCCTTAAACCCACTGTGTAGCCCAGACTGGCCTCCAATTTGCAGCAATCCTTCTGCCGCAGCCTCCCAAGTGCTGGGATTACAGGTGTGCACCACTGAGGCTGACGTATATCCTACCTCTGGAGAGTTAATCCACACTTACATACACAACACAGTGTGGAGGAGTCCTTCTATGGGTTTCCACGATGTAGTTCTGGTATGTCACAAATAATTTTAGACATTTCCTCACTCTGAAACAGCATGAATCTATGATGCAGGGCATGCTCTACATCTACCATGACACCAGTTCTGCGAATCAAGAGCCAAACACCAAGGTGAGTCCTTTCTGGACAAAGTACAACCAGAACCTACTTTTTGTTTTCCCTGCAACTGCATGCTTTAAGTGTCGCTGGTTGGCATGAAGAGAAGATTATGAATCACTGTGCATATAGTGACGTGGAAAGCAGGGAAAACACCTGAAAGCACTCTTTAAGGCACCCTGACAGTGATCGCAGAGAAGACATCCTGACATCTGTCTAGTTCACAGCACTTACCAGAAAAGGGCAGGCAGCAGTATGGCCCCTAGTCTCCTGATGGTTCACATGAAAACTCGGATTCTCAGTCTTACCCAGAAATGAGGGAGAGACCGGCTGGTAGCTAATAATTAGAAAGAGGCAAAAATGCTGGCAACCACAGGAGAGAGCGGGGCAGATTTAAACAACAGCACAAAATTGCATTCACTTTCACGAATCATGTTACAGATGAGGCCAGGTTCTCATCAGGACTTCTGAGATCAGGCAGGTATGCACACTGTGCCCCCGGCCTGCCCACATGTCCTGGACACGCAGGACAGACTCAGAGCTATGGCACTGACCAGCAAAGCCTGTGCAAAGGAGTGCTGTGCAGTCCCGGGATAGGGGGTGAGAAGGTCATGCATATGGGACTTGGTTTGTCTTTAAATGTGTACAAACAGAAAAGCTCTGCCTTTGTTTATGGATCCTAACCTTTAAACCTATCACACGACAGTTAATTCACCTCCCATCTTACAGGTGTGCAAACATCTAGCTCAGCTACCCACAGCTTTTTACGAAGTTGTGAGCTCTACGGCATGGAAAAGCTACAGTGTTTTTGGCTGGGTTACTCCTCTGCCGGGAAGCAGGCCAGATGCCTTAACGCGTCAGCTGAGTTGTCACCAAAAGCCACACTTCCATTTAAACGGGATGGGCTGCCGGCTGGGGTCCCGCGCCCCACGTGGCATTTATAACTCCCACAGTCCTTTGGAGTCTGTCCTCTCCACTCCCTGGCTGCACACAGCTGCCTGACACCTCCCTCCGAAGCGTGCTCTCCCCCAGGGCGTGCGCCTCCTTGAGTGAGGAGGTAGTTCCCAGCTCACAGCTCTGCACCACTGATCTATTTCCAACCCGCGCCAGGGCCTCACAGCAGTTATACACACTGACTTGGGATACATGTGTTGGTTTCCTAGTAGACTTGAAGTCTCGAGTGTTCAAAACCACTCAGCCTCCAAGTGGGCATGAGTAAGGCAAAGGGACAAGGAGCTCAACTCATTCAAAAGTAGATGACACTGAAAACGATAACAAACCAGTCTCTCCTAAATTTAAAAATAATTACTTCAGGGGGCCGGGGGTTTAGCTCAGTGGTTCTGGCACCTGTCTTGCAAGCGCAAGGGCCTGGGTTCGATCCCCAGTAACCACATACAATACTAGGCGTGGAGACTCATCGCAGCAGCAGTCAGTACCACAGACCACAGTGCCAGGCGCGGTGGCTCACGCCTGGAATCCCAGCACTCGGGAGGCAGAGGCAGGAGGATTGCTGTGATGTGAGTTGGAGGCTGAGCTCAGGGCCTGCCTGAGCTACAAAGCGAGACCCTGTCTCAAAACAACAACAACAACAACAACAACAACAACAACAAAACCAAACAAACAAAAAAAACCTTCATTGTCTAATCAAGCAAGTGAAACATATCAAAATATTCGCCAAATGAAGGAGAAAACACATATTTTCTGATATGTCTGATCTCTAACTGGAAGCCTTAAGAACTTACCGAACACTTTCAAACTCCAATGGACAGCCTCGTGAAGCGCTTGTCGGCTAATGGGCACTCCCCAGGTGGCCCCTCACCTAACTAACGCCTGCCACTCCAACCTCTCCGGCCCCTCAGTTACTTCAGCCCCACTGCACACCTCAACATGTTTATGTTTATCCGCCACTCCTGTTCAGGCCAGGACTCACAGTTACATGGGTCTTCAAAGCCAAACCAGGGCTTAAACGGGGTTCGGGGGGTAACCTAGAGCCTGCGTGCAACAGGAAGTGACACGGCAAAATGACGCGAACCCCAAGCTGGGTTCTGCCCCATCCCTTGTAAACAACTTCACAACTAAGAGAGAAATGATAGGAATCGGCAGCCCGCCTGCCCCACGCCCTTGGTGCCAGGATTAAACATAGTACTCCCCTGCCCATGGGTGGCTTCCTATCTTTCATTTACCACAATCCAAAAATATTACTATTTGTGTTGAGCTTTTGAGAGAACAGCCACACAATTTTACTTTCACTAACTATTACTTATTGCTAATATTTTACTGTGCCTAATTATAAACTAAGCTTTAGTACTATCAATACTCAGGTACAGGATTTCAGGTACCATGTAAGGTTTCTTTTGAGTATGCACACTTTTAGAGGAGAAGGGGCGTGGCCACATCTGCTTCCTAACTCTGAATGGCCAATGAACCCAGAGCTCCAGCATCGTCCTTTGTGTACATCACACACACCGAAGAACACTGTCAGTGCTCCCTACGCGGACCGCCCAGTGCAGTTTCATGTGATTCACACACCACCCTGGAAGCAGCAAGCTGCTTTCCATGATACGTGGATGGCAGCCCCCCAGACCCAGCCTGGGAACCCTGCTACCCTGCAGTTGCCCTTTGATACAGCGACAACGGATGCAACAAAAATAATGGACTCTCCGCAAGTCACTCATGTTTAAATATACACTTTTCTGTAAGAATGAAAATCCTTTACAGTCTTCTTACTAAAAGGCTTTTAACCTACTGGAGTAAGTCACTAGCGCCTCTGAGCTGCTTCTGACCCAAGCACAAGGACAAGACACAATAAAAACTGAAGTAAAAATTTTAAGTGGTTTGAAGGACATAAGAAAGACATATAAAACATTAGTATGTACCTCTCCTTATGTGTTACATAGTGTTGCTAGGAACAACCCAGACACAATAATCCTCTAGTCATTTAATGTGTTTGAACAAGGGTAATGAGGTGCTTATGTTTATTTAAAAGTAGGCCAAAAAAAAAGAATTTTAATACAGGGTGATATAAGTACTATACTCAGTACCATACCAAATATGGATTAGACACAGAGCAGAATGCTTATGACAGTAAAGTTTAAAGTAAGACTTAGTGTATCTTTTTAGGGTTTATGTTAAGTCTCTAAAGGGCATGTACTACTAATTCAAAACAAAATAAAATTCTTTTTTCTTAGAGTTTTTTTTTTTTTGAGACAGGGTCTTGCTTTTGTAGTTCAGGTTGGCCCTGAGCTCAGCCTTGAACTCACAGCAATCCTCCTGCCTCTGCCTCCCAAGTGCTGGGATTACAGGTGTGAGCCACCACGCCCAGCACTGTGGTATGTTGTGCTGATTGATGGTGGGTGTGAGTCTCCATGCCCGGCATTGTTATATGTGGTTACTGGGGACCGAACCTCCGGGCCCTTGGACTTGCAAGGCAGGCACCGGAACCACTGAACTAAATCCCCTGCCCTCTTTTTTCTTAGTTTTATACGTTCTTATATTCTTTCTTGAGGGAAGGACTCCCAGGAGCTTAGAGCACAGATAAGCACTATATAAAACTTACATTATTTTTCTGGTATCAGGAATTAAACTCAGGACCTTGCATTTGCCAGGCAGGGTTGGCCTAAACTGAGCCACATCCCCAGTCCCTAAAACACTGATTTATTTCTACTCCCTAGAGTTGAAAACCTTTTAATTAGGAAAAAACACCCAGAACAGCCACAGGGAACCTTCCATTTGGAGACATTATACTTTGAGAATGTTCTTTTGTCAGTTTATGGGTGAATTAGAAGGAGGAATTGTTCCACTCAAAAGTACACATGCCCAGCATGTACGGGGCCCTGGACAGAAGGGGACCTAGCGCCAGGAAGGGCCGGGGGGGGGGGGGGACCGCCGGGACTGTGCTGCAGGGTGGTGTGTCCCTTGGTCACACCAGCTTCCTGAGCTAGGCCCTGGGCCAGCTCTTCTACAAGTTATGCCAGCATTTAGATTCGCTTTCTCCTCTAATAACAAGTCCTAAACAAGTCCATAGTGGAGTCCTGAGGGCCAAGGCGGAAAGCGGTGCAGACGTCCAATCAGTGCCCAAATATAGCCCCTGCCTGCTTCTCTTCGCACGGAGCATGCTGGGATGCTGCAGAGCACCAAGCAGAGGTGGTTGCTGCTGTCAAGACTGCTCAGGCGCTGGAGGGAGCCGAGGGCGGGGCAGCGGGCTCTGTGCACCTGCAGGTCCGTGCGCCTCTTGCAGCCAGGTGCACCCCATGCAGGGGCCTGGGCTTCCAGAGAAAATGCACGCTCGCTTCCACTCTCCCCACAACTTGGGTTGACCAGGCCAAGTCAAGACTCCCAGAGGGCGCGCCGGTGCTCACTGACCTCTGGAGATCACGCCCTGTGTGCCACCTACCACTCCCTGCAGATTCTAAGCTGTTAAGCTCTTTTAGTCAAAGAGACCCTTTCTTCACACGAATAATATTAACAAAGCGCTGTCTTCATTCGTTCAGTAAGTGAGATGAATCCATTTCTGTACCTGGCATGATATCCGAACTTGGGACAACTACTAGCTGCAGTGGAGCTACTTATTTTTAGGCACTCAAGGGTTACACAGAGAAGACCCAAATACCAAGACCCGAAGAGCAGCTGCGTTTGAACAGTGTGTAAGGAACTGTAATTCAGGGGCTGGGGATTTAGCTATAGTGGTTCTGGAGTTTGCCTTGCAAATGCAAGGTCCCAAGTTCGATCCCCTGTATCTACATACCACAATGCTGGGCGTGGTGACTCAGGCCTCTTATCCCAGCACTCAGAAGGCAGAGGCAGGACTGCTGTGAGTTCGACGTTCACCTGGGCTACATAAGAGAGCTCAGGGCCAGCCTGAACTACAAAGCCAGACCCTGTCTCAAAAAAAAAAAAAAAAAAAAAGAAAAAAGAAAGAAACAAACTATAATTCAGATGTAATGAGGCCACATGTCACAAAACTGCTTTCAGTCATATTCTGAGCAGTTTGAGGGGGCCAATAAGTACAAAACAGAGATGGTAGCATGCATACGGTGATACTCTACACTGCTGAGTATTGATATATCAAATCACCCTATGTCCTAAAAAGGAAGTGTTTTAGTTAAGTTTCAAATTATATAAAATTCTTAAAACATTCCATGTATTTTGAGAGCACAGGCTGCCTCTCATTTTAAAGTGTCAATTCATACCACAGAATCACACACGATACACTCCAAGACAGTGGCGACAGGGGCTGGCGACTTAGCTCAGTGGTTCCCGCACCTGTCTTGCAAGCGCAAGGTTCAAGTTGCAAGGACCTGGGTTCAACCCCCAGTAACCACATACAATACTGGCCGTGGAGACTCACGCCTGTAATCCTAGCACTAGGGAGGCAGAGGCAGGAGGATTGCTGTGATGTGAGTTGGAGGCTGAGCTCAGGGTCAGCCTGAACCACAAAAGTGAGACCCTGTCTCAAAAAAACCTAAAAAAAAAAAAAAAAAAAAGACAGTGGCAACAGACTCTGTGATTTTCTTTTTCCTAAACTAAAACCTCAGTACTCAGGTTTGATTGTTTGGTATGTCTTGCTTTTGTTTTTGTCCTCTGAGACAGGGTCTTGCTGCGTAGTTCAGACTGACTTGAACTCTCTGTATAGCCCAAGGGGGCCTGGAACTTGAGGCAATCCTCTTGCCTCAGCCTCCTAAGTGAAGGATTACAGACCTGCGTCATGACCACATCCAGCTAGTTGGGCTTTAACTGAAGTGTTGGCACTTTTTCATAAGTAAGTGGGTTTTAGATTGCACTTTGGTGCTTGGTCACTAAAAGGTTCACCATCGCTGCTGTATGGGAAATTTAAATTTTTAGAAACCAAAATAAACATGCTTCATCTGACCTTGTCATCTCTTGGCATGCTAGACTCTAGCTTTCAGAGCAGGCTGCTTTTTATTTACACTATATTAATCTCAATTTTAACATTACAAAAAATTGATGATTTTTTCCCACACAATTAGGCGATGAGGAGAAGTGACTTCCTCAAATCATTATGTTGTCTCACAGACAGAACACATTCTTCACATTCCTAGATTAGAGGTGTGAGACCCATGTGAAAAATGTCAAGTCTTTAAAAGAGAAAGAAATGAGAGTTGCAGGGGAAACTGTACTTACTCTCACAAAAGGAAAATGACACCTTTTCTTATAAACAAAAAAAATCATGCTGTCCACTATGGTAGCCACTAGGCATACGTAGGTATTTAGATTTTAAAGTAACAAAAACAAAATAATTCAATTCTCTAGTCCCTACTGGACAGTGCAGTGTAGAATATATCTATTCATGAAAATATCATATCAAATAGCACTGAACTAAAAACCAAGAGAAACTACAACCTGGGTATTATTTTTACCAGACACACTGATGCTGGCACAAAGGAAATCCTTTGGTATCCATCTCCTCGTTATGCCTCACAAATGGCACGAGAAATTTTGGCCACAACTTACCCAAAACCCAAGAGTACTGGAAGGCCTCTTGAGAACACCCAGCAGAGGAGATGAAGGTCATAGGAACTCTCACACAGGAGAACAGACCAACCCGGACAGCCAAGTGTCCTGGTCACCCAAAGTGATGTGTGAAAATGAGACTCTTCAGGCTGAGGTACAGCTCCGCAGTGGAGGGGTTGTCTGGCTTGTGCAAAGCTTGGGTCTTATACCAAGTAATTAACAGTAGCAATAGCAAACCAAAACAAAACTTGGCCAAAATTGAGGCTTATTACATGCTTTCTACCTTTTTACACAATGTCTGAGAAAGGTGGTTTAAGTGGAGACTCAGGGTCACTGTTCGCATGTACATTTAGTTTCACATACAACAGGGCCAGGCACTCACTAGTCACCATGGAAACACTACTAAATGACCTTAAATACATCATTCCCCTATTTCTGTCCAAAAATTATAATCAAGATTTCAAGGACCATCTGAGACATGAAAAATGCACAAAACAAGCTCATGATATTTATTTTGTCTAGAAACTCAATTTTATTCTTCTTAGTCCTTGGAACCTTCACGATAATGCTGCTACCAGAGCCCCAGAGCCTGCCTCACTGGAAAGGCTCCGGCTTCTCTCCCTTCTCATCCTCCCTTGCTTCTCAAAAGCCGGCCGCCATACTCCCCCACTCCTGAGCCCACCACCTCCATGCAATTGGAGACTGTCTATTCCAAATGTTAGCAAGGTCATGCACGAAGTAGAATAGTGTACACAGCTGGTGAGAACATAAAATGGTAGGACTGCTTTGGAAAAATGTAGTCCTTAGTTTCCTTAAAAAGTTAAGAACACACCACTATAAGTAATAACCAAGATAAAGCAAAGCATAAGTTCATATGAAGATCAGTAAGCTAATGTCCACAGAAATTTTATTTGCAATGGCTAAGAACACAAATGGATACAACACAAGTGGAGAATAAAAAAACTGTGGTAATGTCTACAGAATGGAGTATTACCTACCAATTAAAAGAAGTAAACTGGTGATACATACCCAAAGTCCCAGCTACTTGGGAGGATAAAGCAGGAGAAACCCTTGAGCCTAAGAGTTTGAGGCCAGTCTGTGCAACAGAATGTGATCCTATTTCTTAAAAAGAAAAACAGACCAAAATTGTATCTTGAAACTATATGCTGAAGACAGGAGTGGTGATGCGTGGTGGGCACTCTGGAGGATGACACAGACGATCACCGTGGGTTTGAGGCCAGCAGGACTCCTTAGGGAGTTCAGGGCCATCCTGAACTACATAGTAAGAGCTTATCTCAAGAAACAAACAAATCTATACCCTGAAAGACTTCTTAGACACAAAAGTCTAGGAAACAGAAACTAAGCTGTTGTGGCAGAAAGCAGAACAGTGGTCACCTGGGTGGGCAAAGAGAGGAATTACAAAGGGCCAGAGACATTTCTGGAGAAGGTTTTGCAGTTGTCCACAACGATTCAAATTTATCAGAGGCAGCAGATGTGGCTCCGAAGCCTGAATGATGCCCTGGGCTTAATCCTCCAGCACCAATAAATAAATAAATAAACAAACAAAGCAAAAATTTCATCTAATTGTACATTTAAATAAAGATAGTTTATTATCTGCCCATTATATTTCAATAAAGCTGTTAACTATTAAAAAAAACACCCACACCTGGTTTATATCATTAACATACAAACAGAATACTAATTATCAAGGGCACTAACTAGATAGTCTCCTCCAGTGACAACAGCCACATCAACAATGCGTCACACATAGTCCCCAAATACTAACAACACATTCAGATGTCTGCCTGTATTCAAAACATGAAGTCCGATGTTAGATGCCCTGGACTGAGCTAACTACGGAGCTACAGAGTACCACTAATAAATGTGTTGGCTAAATACTTCCTTTTCCTTGTGGTGTTACAGACTAAACTCACAGGCTGGCAGGCTCAGAGTTACACACCAGTCTGGCTGCCAGCTCTTTTAGACAGGAAGGTATTCAAAGGAGAGAGTCAACAGTGATAGGACAGTTACGGGAACAGCTTCGGAAATCCGTAAAGATTTTTCTAGGAGTCAAGTGTGTGGTAGTAATAAACCATTTTTTTCTACACTTAACTACACTCACTTTTACTGATTTTTTTTTTTTTTTTAATTTTTTGAGATAGGGTCTCACTTTGTAGTTTAGGTTGGTCCTGAACTCAGCCTCAAAATCAGCAATTCTCCTGCCTCTGCCTCCTGGGTGCTGGGAGGCATGAGCCATGATGCCCAGTACTGTGGTGTGCGGTACTGACTGCTGATGGGGGTGAGTCTCCACACCCGGCATTGTGGAATGTGGTTACTGGGGATTGAACTCAAGACCCTGCACTTAACAAGACAGGTGCTGGAACCACTAAGCTAAATCTCCAGCCCCCAGACTCACTTTTAAAGCAGCTAAACCTCTATTTATACAGAATTATATAATGGCTTCTATATGCCAGCCACTTGGACCACAAAAATGCACATAAACCTGCACATATTCCCCAATAGTATTTTTTTTTTTTTTAGGTTTTTTGAGACAGGGTCTCGCTTTGTGGTTCAGGCTGGCCCTGAGCTCAGCCTCAAACTCACATCACAGCAATCCTCCTGCCTCTGCCTCCCGAGTGCTGGGATTACAGGCGTGAACCACCACGCCCGGCACTGTAGTATGTGGTACTGGTTGCTGCTGGGTGTGGGTCTCCACACCCAGTATTGTTATGTGGTTACCGGGGAATCGAACCCGGGTCCTTGCGCTTGCAAGACAGGCGCCGGAACCACTGAGCTAACTCCCCGGCCCCCCCAATAGTATTTCTCATCTTTCTTCCTTTGTTATACTGTTCCTTTTCCTGGAATGCCTTTTTATCTACATAATAATTATCTTTTTTTGGAGGGGGGGGTCACCCTGAGGATTGAACCCAGGGCCTTCCTACCAAGGTACATTCCCAGTCTCTTTTGGGGGTTAGCTCAGTAGTGCTGTGCCTGCCTGGCAAGCACAAGGTCCCAAGTTTGATCCTTGGTACAAAAAAAAAGATAGGGGCTGACTAAGCTGCCTAGGCTGGGATTCGGTAGCTCAGTAGTGCTGTGCCTGCCTGGCAAGCACAAGGTCCCAAGTTTGATCCTTGGTACAAAAAAAAAAAAAAAAAAAAAGATAGGGGCTGACTAAGCTGCCTAGGCTGGGATTCGGTTTTCAGTCCTTCTGCCTCAGCCCTCTAGAGTGCTCGGACTCCTAGGGTTTGTGACTACACCTTCTTTCAGGCGGTTCCCCAAAGGTGGTATCTAAAGAACTTGAAATGGCCAGGGCACGTGGCTCACGCCTGTAATCCCAGTATTTGGGAGGCAGAGGCAGGAGGATTGCTGTGAGTTCAAGGCTTGGCTGGGCTACAGACTGAGCTCAGGCCCAGCCCTAAATACAAAGTGAGACCCTATCTTCAAAAACTAAAAAGAACTTGAAATGATTTTCTTACTCCCCCTACACATGCCAAAGCGCACAAGAAACTTGTGGAGTGTGATGGATATGTTCCACAAATGTCTTGCATTTATATAAACAGAATACTTATGTCATTGGACATAGATTTTACTTAAATGTATATTAATTTTATATATAACAATATTGTATATAAATTATAATTCAATGAAATTAGCTTAAAACAAAAGTTCATACAAAAGTAACAGAAAAAGAACAGAAGAAAACAAAACACACACACAAAGAAACAAAAGAAAAACGAGGTGAACACCAGAAGCCGTAGTATAGCTCACTTTCAAGGTAAGCTTGGAACCGCAGCGTTAATTCTTGTCAGGCCAGAGGTCAGTTATCTGGATTCCTAACTTTCAAAGGAGGACTCTTTTGGCTAAGAAGGGAGCTTTGGGAAAAATCAGCAGGAAACTCCAACCACATCTAACTCTTTTTGCGTCATATTTATTTCACTGCTGTTGAAATTCAGGTCAATAAACCTAAGTGAAGGAATCGGACACATGTCCAAATATCACATGATTTCTCTGATGTGAGAAACCAAAAGTTTAAATAAGGACCAAAATGTGTAACAGAAACAGGAAATCTTCAAGTGGGAAGGGGAACTGGGGAGGGAAAGGCGAGGGAAAAGGGGACCAGAAGGAAGAGTGGGAACAGAGCTTTTGTAAATGAGAGGAAGAGGGGTGGAAGGGGACAATGGAGAATCAAGGTATAGTATGTACAGATTCCATACGATGAATGTCATTATGTGCATCAAAAATAACTACACTAACCAAATTAAATAACAATACTAACCAAATAAAAACTGAGGTCAATAAATGCTGCTGTTGATGTCTAGTGAGAGTTAAAAGAGAAAGCTGTAATAACCACTTTCTGACCCAAAGTCCACACACTGACACAGAGGCTTACAAAGAAACCAGAGTCTTTGTGATGACTGTTAATCTGTGGTCAATTACTGAAAGCCAAATAATGCATTTTAACACAATTTAGGTTTTGAAATGCAATCTGCACTCCCTTTTGAAGCTGCTAAGCTAATGGACATAATATCTAACTAGTTAATTGGGGAAAAAACCCTACATATATGCAATACCTCATTCTCCAGGAAACAAGGCTATTGAATGAGATGTACTGGATATATTTAAATTTCTAAGTAAAGAGTTAAGCTATCATTAATGAATAGTAACAGCATTCATGAACCATTTCACTAACATGATCTAATTTAATCTCAATATAATACTGTAAGGAAAGTAAAATTGTTCCTGTTTTATAGCTGACAAAACCGAAGAAAGAATAAACAACTTGTCCAGAGCTACTTAGTTTTCAAACAGATTAAACTATGTGTGCTTTTTGTCTGTTCTACACTTCTAACTCAGGGCAGTACAATCAGAATAAGACTTATTAATACATTATGCATCTTTTAAATACCTAATTAAGCCTCTAGACCAAAACATAGGCAAAGCTGAAGTTCAGGCTCAATTGATGAGCCAGCCCTTAATAAATCTAATCTCAGTTTTGTTTTACTCATGATACTATAGTCATAAATGTTAAGACATTGCATTTACCTCTCAAACTTCATGTGGACCTTTCTGTTAGAGGACAATTTATCTTCTTACCTTTAAGAAACACTGCACTGGCTCAAAAAGCTACGAAAATAATGTTTGTTGTTAAGTGCTGTTTTCTTACACTTCTACAACCTGTACAGTCTGAACACTGCAACAGGAGATTTGATGAAATGCTAGCATTATAAATAATTCAAAACCTATACCATGTATTTAAGAAATAGTTGGAGGCACAGATTTCAATTCTGATGATGCCTCTGATGCCAAGTACCTGGAAAAGGCTTGGAAACCTCAAAAGCGACACTCATATCGCATCTCTGCATCACAGCTTCCTTTCCTGGATCAACCTTTTCATGCGTCACACCAGGTGACAGGAACATGCCTGGAGAAGTGGGCAGAAGTGTCAGACAAAACGTGCACCTGCAGACAGTGTGGGGGTGTTGGACGCACCCCAGCAGGCAGCGGAGCCCAAGTGTGACATCCGCCCTGCCTGGGCCCCTCTCACCACCATCCCCTGTACCAGGGCAAAGCAAGGGATTTCTGGCACCTGGGAGTCAGAACTACTTCCCACACAACAACACACTAAGCGCTACCTAGGGTCCGACCTGTCACATTAAAGGCAAAGCAGCCATCTGTGGGGTGGCCTGGGAATCTGCCTAGTGAGTGTCAGGTTCTCACAGGAAGTATTTTTGCACTGCCCTGAAGGCAGCATACACAGGCCTTTATAATACAACCCATTTACCACAGCGACGGGCACCTCTGGACGGACTTGAGCGTTAACATATCCTAGTGTGACTTAACTGAAATATGTATTATTATTAAAATATTATTCAAATTGCAGAAATTGGAAGGGATAAGACAAAGTCCAACCCTCTCATTTTCAAATCAAGAGACTGGCTCATGGTCACACAGGAAGTTCAGCAGACCTTGGACTGGAACACGAGCAGAGCCCTAAATCCAGGCTTCTTCCTGGTGTCTCGGTGCAAACACTGTCTCCTCCACAAAGCCAGGCATTTCTAAGGCGCAGGTTCTCTGCCTACCACCAGTTTTAAGGGCCTGTTGTTTTCATCCAGTCCATAGCCTGTGAGAGCAACATGTAACCCTGAAAACATGTGTTATCAAGCCCATGCAGTCCAACACATCACACCCAAACCACTCCTCCCTCTGCCAGCCGGAGCACCCTTCATCCACGGGGGCCACCCCTTCCCTACACCCTTCTCACTGTTATCTGCTCAGCCTGCTGCTCAGTTATTTCCCAAGCTTCTGCCTTTGGAGCGAACTTGCTGCCGGACCGGCTAGGCCCAATATCCAGGGTACGTGACTGTGAGCTCCCACGAGGTACTGGCCTTCATGCGGCCCGCCAGCTCCTTCTTCAGGGGTCACCTGGCAGACTCAGGCTCCTTTAACTGTGAACTTCACTAAGCAACAGTTCACGTTCAACACACACACTCAAACAAGTGACTCACATCTTAACAAAATGGTCTCACTGTGTATGATAAGCTGGTATTCTTCATTCAATTCCATTTCATTTTCAAAAAGCCCAGTTTGACAAAGAGAGATCAGCACTCCAGTGTCAGACACGAAGGTGGGAAACTACATGCTCCTCCGCGGAAGAGAGGGTACAAAGAATGAGGTATATGCACACAGCCGATGGGAGTATTACTTGGTCTTAGAAGAAATCGGGTGGGTGTGATTACTTGGATGAACTTTACACTACATGAAATGACCCTCTTACAGCAGGACAAACACTGTATTGTTTCATCTCACTTGCAGGAGGTCATCTAAAATATTTAAACCCCAGAACTAGAGCGCAGGACAGTGGAGGCTGGGCTGGGGCGAGGGTAACTGAAGGGCTGCTAACCACTGACCATGAAGTCTGGATTACACAAGATAAACAAGCTGCAGAGACATGCATAACTCTGCTTCTGCAGTTAATGCCTCTGTGTACTTCGAAATGCAGATTTATTCTTACCTGCTGGAATCCTGTACATTTCTCAGTCCGCTAATGGATTATGACTTGTAGTTAAAACATCACGTCGCACCGAACGAGAGGGAGGTGATGGAAAGAGCCTGGAGAAGTGGGCAGAGGTGTCAGGCGGAGGTGTCAGCACAGAGCCGGGTGAGCAGAGGACCAGCAGCCCTCTCAGGTGCTTTTGAGGATGGGCAGCGCCTTTCTCTCTAACCTCCAGCAGCCGCCCAGCCCTTATCCTTTACCCTCCTGTCAGGATGTCCCTTTCCAGCTGTCAACACTCACAGGCAGGAATTCAGGTATTCCTGAAACTTTTAGTCTGCCCAGAGGGTGACTGAAATAGAAATTTATACAGTAAGTGAGCAACTACGGTAACTTTTTCCTCTAAACTTTCTGTCAACAGTAAACCCTGCAGTCTGAAGGATACTATTTGTTAGATAGTGGGGGCCAAATGAAGATATGAGAAAAGAATCTTAAGGGAGTAGAGCAGAGTGAAGAATAGTAAAATGATAGTAAAAGAGCGTGCACCTCAAGTTTTTAAAAACGCTGATCTGTAGCTTTGTATTTCATTTATAACACAGGATTTGGAACACGAGAAGATGCAGTCTCCAAGAACACTAATGAAAGTTGTCACAGGACTTCTGTGACACATTTTTATGTAAAACCAGTGCCACTCACTTGAGTTCCAAGTACCCACAGATCTGCCAAGTATTACCTTTTCAGGAAGCACTGGTGCCTGGCTGAAGTGCTGGGCCCATTTCTCCCCTATAAAAGTAAGATACAAGTACCACACATCCTCCCTTTTCCACTTCCCTAGATCTCTCAGGGAGGGGAGCAAACCTCTCCTGTTTATTAACCTTGTCTCCAGGAAGGCCTGTGCAAGTGGAGACATAGGTATCTTACTTCAAGGGCTCACTCTCCGTTCTTTTGTGTTTAGTCAACAACTTGCAGGTTGCTTTAAATAGGTATAGTATATAGTGATCACCTCTGTACCCAGTACTCAAGGAGGCTGAGGCAGGAGGATCCCAAGTTTGAGTCCAACCTGGGCAATTCAGTGAGATTCTGCTTGCTTCAGTAAAAAAGAAAAAAAAAGGACCTGGGATTCATCCCCAGCAAGGGGTAGAGGAATTACTTTTAAGTGCTCTTCCTACCAAGAGGAGAAAACCTTTGCAAGAGGAACATTGGGGGTTCTGGGAGGGCCCCGCATGAAGATCTGGAGGGAGGGGCACTTCTAGGGAGACCTCTGCACTAGGACAGTGCTGAGTGTCAACTGATGCAGTTCTGCTGAGGACAGTGACTTTTTTTTTTGCTAGTTCTAATTAAACACACAAATGAAAATACACAAATAAAACTTACTATTTGTCATAAGTACTGTACCTGATAACCACCATACCAGACACAAGACCCTAGGGAAACAGGTGCATAAAAAGGATAGTGTCCGTGTCCACCTCAGCTAACGCTTTCCTTCAGGTAAGACAACATCCTCAGATGGGTAGCTACATGTCTGGTGCACCGAGGCAACGAATTCCGGATTAAAACTCAAGAACTGTCACCACATGCTGTGCACCTCTTTTTCCGTCCAATCTGCTCCTGTTCAATGCCATTTTGGTAGAAATGTCAATTCTTGGATGTTATCATTATCTAATTTTTAAAAACCCCACAATTCCTTCAGCTGTGCAAGGCAGAACTGTCTACTGACCCTCGAAACAGGAAATCTTTTCGCGGGAAGGCATTCGCACCGGCTGAGCAGCACTAGCCCAGTGCTCACAACACGGCCACAGCCAGACCACTCCCAGGCCCGGCAAACGCAGAAACAAGAAACTCAGAGACAGACTTCTTCACACTTACTTATATGTACGGAATCTGTACAATGTAATATAATCTGTTACTCAATTATATGTACAAATCTTTTTTTTTTAATAAGAAGGACTGCACACGTCTTCACACCGAGACGGAGCGCTCACCTCCGCAGCGCGGCCGAGGCCCGCTCAGCCTTACCCCGGACTGCGGAGTGCTCAGAGCGGCGCGGGAGAAGGAGGAAACTTTCTCCCCCCGCGGGAAGACCAGGTCGTGACTTATTAATTTCAATTTGCAAAGTTTTGGGGAGGGCAGCTGCCAGGTAAAGTTCAAAAGAAGACACAGGCTGGGGAGGGCTGCAGCGCACGCCCCGGGACCACCGCCGACCGCCGCGGCCCCCGCCCGGCCCAGCCCCGGCGGCCACGGCACGGCGGCCGGACGGGCTGGCGGCTCCGTCGGCGGCGCGCTCACCTCGTCGCCCCACTTGAGCACGTCCTTCTGCCGGTCCTTGACGGCGTGGTAGATGTGCAGGAACTGCAGGATGCCGTGCCGCCGCACGTGGTCGGCGTGGCGCCGGGTCTCCTCCCAGCTCAGCGGCGAGCCCTGGGATAGCAGCCCCATGGCCCCGCTCGGCCGCGCTCAGCCTCGGGCGCTGCGGCGCGGGAGACCCGCCGCGGCGACAGGCGGCCGGCGCGGCGGGCGGGACGGGGCGGAGGCTGGGCCTGGCGGCTCCCGCCCTGCGTCCGCGCCCGCGCCCTCGCCCCAGCTCCGGCGCCGAGTCGGCTGCGGACGCCCGGCGCGGCGCGGCGACGGCGGCGGCGCCGGTGTCGCGTACTGGCTGCTTCCTACTTGTGACCAAAGGCTGCGCCGCAGCCTCCGAGCATGCCCAGTCCGCGTCCGCCGGCCCGCCGCTCCTCGGCGAGATCCGCTGCTCCGCATCTTATAGGCCGCGGCCGGGGGCGGGGAAAGAGGCGGGGCGGGGGCAGGGGCGGGGCCGAGCGCCGTGGGTGCGGAGGGGCGGTGAGTGGGCGCGCGAGGGCGTGTCGGGGGCGGGGCATCGCGGGGGCGGGACGAAGCGGGGAGAGGCCGCTCATTGAGAAATATGGTACAGGAACTATTTTCATTCAAAATCGATAATGCCAGTTGGGAAAAAAAGTGATTACCTGACCCAATTAAGAACCTACTAAATTACTTTTTAGATGGAAAGGGCTGTATTTATAAAGGCAGTATGACAGCCAGCAAAATGTGAGAAGCACTTATGAGACGGATGAAACTTTCAACCTTCAACTCTAGAGGACACCATTTATGTACTGACTTCGAGACTTTTCACCTGCATGGAAACAGATTAGTCCTATCTTTTATGGGTGTTGGAAGGATTATACAGCGTAGGGCCGGGAATTTAGCTCAGTGGTTCCGGCGCCCGTCTTGCAAGCGCAAGGACCTGGTCCGATCCCCGTAACCACATACAATACTGGGTGTGGAGACTGACCCCAGCAGCAACCAGTACCACATACCACAGTGCCGGGCGTGGTAGCTCACGCCTGTCATCCCAGCACTCGGGAGGCAGAGGCAGGAGGATTGCTGTGATGTGAGTTTGAGGCTGAGCTCAGGTCCAGCCTGAACTACAAAGCGAGACCCGTCTCAAGGAAAAAAAAAGGATTATACAGTGTAGATATGCAAAGAGTTGATAGCCAATAAATTTGTCCATGCGGTTTTGGACAAAAGCATCATATTTGTATCGTCATTAAATGAACTGATTGGCAGCATGTTCTTGGGACGGCGCAGACACCGAGCACTGCACCAGAAGGGGCTTCATGAACACCTCCGGGGAGACCGCTGTAGGGACTCATCACCAAGCCTGTCTGTCATCCAAGTTTACGATTCATCCAAGATCACGGCTGTGACACCGGTGCATCGAAGGTACTAGACCCATCATGACAGGAGAGGTGAAGTAGGGGGAACTTGCCCCCCACCCAATAGTCCAATCATATGTGTTGCCCGAGCAACGATGTGACGAACCAGGGGCAGATGACAACTGAATACACGGGCACGGTGGCCGAGGACTGGGTGTTATGCCCCTTCCCTCAAACTGGAGTCAGCATTTGATAAAGTCTTATTGATTGCTGGTTCGCCCCCTCTTTCCTGCCGGTCACCGAGGATCTGGCTGTGGCTGTTGGCATAGGGCAAGAAACGTGTGCAGCTCCGTGATGTTTCAATCTCTAGCACACAGCGGGCATTAAAATCAAGCCACGCCTGTCTGGTGGGTCACGTCTACAATCCCAGTTACTCCAAGGGCTGAGACCAGAGGATCACAAGTTCGAAATCAGCCTGCACAGTGTAGTGAGCTTCTGTCTCAAGATTTTTTAAAAAGTAGTGGGGCTGGGAAGATAGTCCAGCCACCCGCCTTGGTCCTGCCCACCGGTCTCGCCAGACAGTTACGGCCCTGGCTCTCCGCTGCTCTTCTGCGTACAATCCCGCTCGACACTCTCGCTCTCCAAGTTCCAGTGACCCACTCTGTATTTTGGTTGAATTTGCACACACTATACAACATGATGGAATCATTTTTAAAACACTCTCGATAAGAACTTCTTTAGGAATAGAGAGATGGCTTACGCCTTTTTATATATTATTTCTGGAACGATGTTTGGGATAGAGCAGCTGCTTAGTAAATGTTAGCTGCCCGTGGAAAGCGGGGAGGGTGGGCTGTTTTCCGGGCAGATCAGGGATCCAAGACCACCTGGGTAGTTGCATAATCTCGTATTTTCACAGACTCGCACTGTCCACAGTAGTTACCAACCACGAGCGGCTCTTGAGCTTTTTCAACATGAGTAACATGACTAAAGATTTGATTATTTAGCTTTACTTAACTAACCTGGATATAAACTTGAAGCGCTATTCCACTTGGTAATTGAGGACCTTTTAAGTAAATTTAGAACACGTTAGGAATGTGACGCCACAGAATTTTCAACTGTCCACGTTATGAAATCTAAATGCAAATGAAGTTATTTCCAAAGCAAATTTAGTAGTCCAGAGGTATAGCGTGAGCCATGAGTTCAAATTAGTACAAAAAGAATGCAAATATCTCATTAGAAATAATAAGTATTGAATGGAATGAGATGTAGTACACTTAATTTCCCTGCTTTTTAAGGGTAGCCACAGAAAACATTAAGATTACCTACGTGGCTCGCACTGCACTTTGGGGACACAGCCACCTTCCACCCTGCTAAGCAGACGTCCCCCATCCCAGTTTAGTCCGCACAGCGAGGCCGAGGCTTTGGGTCGGTTCTGTTCCGAGCCTGGACGTCCTGAGAACTCACACCCGCACCTCCCCACCCTGCCCGGGAGTCTCAGGGCGTCCCGAGCTCTACGGGCCTGCTCTGGGGCAGCGATCCGCGCACGCAGGTCTGTCCCGGTTGCACGCCGCGGCTCATATCCTAGCCCCTTGCTGTTTCCCACTGGGCGGTGACTCCAAGGCGCAGTCCGCATCCCGGGCGCGACCCCGGCGCGACCCCAGCGCTCCGCATCCCCGCGCGCCGACTCCGCGGGCTCAGGGCTCGCGGGGCCGCGCACCCCCCACCCCGCGGCTGCCAGGAAAACGCGGACCGCGGAGCACGGGTCCGGGGCGCAGCCGCATGGCGCACGCGCGGCGGCGGGCGGGCGGCGCGCTAGCAGGGCTCCGAGCGCCGTTGTTGTGATCCGCCCCCGCCGCGTGACGCCGCGGTGCCGCCTCACCGTGACTCAGCACTCCGCGGCCCGAGGGGGGCGCCTTGCGGCGTCCGGAGGCCCCTCGACCTCGGGTCCCGCCCGAGGTGGCGCCCCGCGGGGATCGCGCGAGGGCCGCAGGGCCCCCGGGTCCGCCCTTCGCGGCCCCGGCTGCCTTGGCGCCGAGTCCCAGCCGTCCCTCCGGGGGCTCTTACATATGTGTACAATAATCCCATCATTTGGTCGGCGCCTGCGCTGCTCCGGCCGCTCGTGGTGGCACGGGGCCCACCGGCCTTCGCCCGCGCGGTGCTCTTGGGGCTGCTGCACGGCCGCGGCCCTCGGGGCTCCCTCAGCGCGGCCCTCCGGAGGGAAGTGCTGCAGCCTTGGGTGAAAAGAACCCCGTTTGTCAGAAGTTATTTCTTCGCTTACGTGCACAGGGTAGTAACGTACTAAGACGAAGAGAGACCTTCGCCCCACGGGTGAATGAATTGTACTTGGAATTTGATAGCATCCCGAATGCCCCCAGTGTCTTATGAGAGGGCCAAAGCAAAACTGCAGGTCGGGATAACTCGCTGTGTCAGTGCGAGGCAGGTGGTGTTTACCACTGGCCGATCTTTCCCTGCGCGCCTATGCCCAGGGGAGCCGCAGATGATGCCCCGAATCTGTCGTACTGCGTTGAAAACATGCTCCTCGTTAGTACCATGCAGTATTTCTAATACCTGCGGGTGAGGTGCACCGTTGTCATTTTAAATTTTTAAAATGCCAAGAAGCTCTTTTGATTTGTAAGGCTATTTTTAGTTAACAGGTTTATGGCCAACGAACTTGCTCATTTTCTTTTTATTATTATTTATTGGCTTTTAAGATAAGGTCTCTCCATGTAGTTCAGACTGACCTTGGACTCACCAAGTGCCCCGCGCTGACCGAGTACTCCAAGTCCTCCTGCGCATTTTCGTATAGCTACAAAGGGTCTGTGTAGTCAAGTGATGCTGTTCTTTAAAAAGGTGGGTAAAGGTCAGTGGGCTGCAGGACTAAAGATAATAAAAATAAAAGATGCTTTTCGAAGCGAGATCTCAGGAAATACAGTGGGATCCAGAGTTCCTGAGCTTTTTCTCCAGAATAGAGAAAAACAGAAAAATTTGGTAAGATATGCTATGGAAAAAGATAGGTGTGGTCACAAAATACAGTGAACATGTAAATTTAAAAAAATATATTGCAGTAAGACACCATTAATCACCCTCAATAGTTCTCTCACATATCTATACATTAATCCCATCACTTTGAAGCAGTTCTTTTTTTCTTTTTTAGACAGGGTCTCTCTGTCTCAGGCTGGCCCTGAGCTCAGCCTTGTACTCACAGCAGTCCTCCTGCCTCTGCCTCCCAAGTGCTGGGGTTACAGGAGTGACACCACGCCTGGCACTGTGGTATGTGGTTTTCGGGAACTGAACCTGGGCCCTTGCACTTGGAAGGCAGCTGCTGGAACCAGTGAGCTAAATCTCTGGCTCTGAAGCAATTGTTCAGTGAGTGCTTTTTTTAGTTGCACTGTCCTGGTGGCTTTGATGTGCTGAATCCTTTCAAAACCATTGTCTTTGACGGTCGTTTTGGTTTTGGAAAAGAGCCAGAAGGCACCAGGTGCCAGTGAGTGAGGTCCACTCGCTTCGATGTTGT
>PVIR01013473.1:9572-42371 GCA_004026965.1 Petromus typicus
ACTGGGTGTGGAGACCCACACCCAGCAGCAACCAGTACCACATACCACAGTGCCGGGCGTGGTGGCTCACGCCTGTCATCCCAGCACTCGGGAGGCAGAGGCAGGAGGATTGTGATGTGAGTTTGAGGCTGAGCTCAGGGCCAGCCTGAACCACAAAGCGAGACCCTGTCTCCAAAAACCAAAAAAAAAAAAAAAAAAAGAGAGAGAGAGAAGTTTACACGTACTCTGAATTTCTGGAAAAGGATGGCACAAATTTGTAAGTCTGTGTGAGCTAATGTTTTAAGCACACACGCAGACAATATATGAGCCAGGTTTGACACAGGAAATATGACAGCTGAGGTACTGATCTCAAATGTCTTTTCATGTGACTCTGAAAAAGATTAAGGAGCTACCTGTTCTTTATGGGATGTTGCTGTAAAAAGTAGAACACTCGAGGGCTGGGGATTTAGCTCAGTGGTTCCAGTGCCTGTCTTGAAAGCACAAGGACCCGGGTTCGATCCCCAGTAACCACACACAATACTGGGTGTGGAGACTCACGCCCAGCAGCAACCAGTACCACACACCACAGTGCCGGGCATGATGGCTCATGCCTGTAATCCCAGCACTTGGGAGGCAGAGGCAAGAGGATTGCTGTGATGTGAGTTGGAGGTTGAGCTCAGGGCCAGCCTGAACTACAAAGTGAGACCCTGTCTAAAAAAAGAAAAAAAAAGTAGAGCACTTGGGCCAAATCAGAGGTGGAAGCTATAGCTAAATATTAGCCCAGAGCAACTGGTAATCAACAGCCACTCTTCAGAGAGAAAGAACTTGGATCTCTAATTCACTGCAACAAACTCCAGATTACAGGAGTCTTTGATTAGAACTCTGATATACCTTAGTTCCTTCCAGAAACTTGTGGGGATGACCTGACAAGTCCTGAGGACAAATTTGAGCATGTGGAATGAATTAGCAATTTAGTGAGAAAGAACATGGGCACAGCAGTAACTGTTGTTTGTATTGTTTAATTTTGTATTTGTTTTTTTGTTTTTTTGTACTACTGATGTTGCCATAAAGAAATTGCTTCCATTTACTTTCAAATGAAGAAATCTAATCACAATATAAAAAGTGGGATTTGATCAAACATGTATCCTAGGAACTGACCTGAATAACACTCAGATGCTGACTATGTCTAAATTTTGAGTTTTGGGCTTCAGAGGGATGCAGCCCACTAATACCTCACTCCTTAGGCATTCTGGTGCATACCAGCACCAGCTTCACTTCAGTTCAATTTTGTGTCCAAAACCTTGTTCATCAGCTGTCCACACTCAGGTTCTTAGCAGTATCAAATCATTCCCACTGCATATGAAGCTGAGAAATACCAGGAAAGCAACATTTCTCATTAACATTAAAGTTTCTGTCAGTATAATGAGCATGTATGTGGCATTCTTAGTTTCATGTCCATTTTTGGATAATTAGAAATATAGTTTTAAACTTTTTAGAAACTTTCAAAACTTTGCAAAAGGAAGATTAGAATGGAAAATCAATTTGAAAGTACCAGAGTTCACCATCTTTATAAAATCTGTTCATTCTTCCAGTTCAAGTGAGTAAAAAAGCTACTTTACCAAAAGATAATTATAAAATGAATTTGCTATCATTATCCTATACTTCACCACTTCTAGTAATAATAGGAGAATAAAAGTAACAAAAGGTTTCCTGCAGAGGACAATTACTCTTCACAGCCTTTCTCAGAGTGAGTGTGGTCCTTCAATTGCAGCCACAGGCACCATTCAGGTTACAATGAAAATGCAGTCAATGATCAAATAACTTTTCATTGCCTCTGACTCAACTTTTACATTTCCTCTGTCTTTCTTCACATAATGGCCCGATACACTCTACAGACCAACGATGATAACAAAGTAGTAAAATTAGTTTGGAATAAAAGTCAGTCTCTGAAGCAGTAGCACAAATATAAAGGCAATTTAGATGGCAAAAATGCTCAGGATCAAAAGTATGATTCTGGAAATTAAAGAAACTGAAAGAATGGTGCACTTAAATGTTTATTGGGTGAATACACTTTAGAAATCCATTTCTTAAACCTTTATAGGTTCCCCTCTTTGAGCTTAAGTGTTACATTCTGGGCACAGGGAACTGGATATATTCAATGTCAAGAATCAACCCTTAGAAAGTAAAGAATGGGTTTAAGCATCTTTCAAAAGCTTTTCAGTCCCATGCTTTAAGTACAAAGGAAAATCAACACAATCAACAGAAGCATCAACTGGGCTTACAGAGAAGCCCACTGAGAAATAAAGATATTGAAAGCCACATTCCTGAATTTTTATTTTTGTGGGAGGCAAATATGTAGTTGTCCCTAGAAGGTCTAGGGCAAATCTGACCTAAGATTTACCTATGGAATAACAGAAAACAATTCAAGAAAAAAACATTTACTGGCCAAAGATTTAACAGTTTAAAGAAGATAAAAATCATGAAAGGAATACATGCAACAAAATAAATTTTAATTTAAATCTCTTTTAATCCAAAGAGACAGAAATAGAGGAAGGAAGGGGAGGGAAAGGAAGGAGAAGAGAGGAGAACAGAGGGGAGGGGAAGGGGATGAGAGGACTTCAGTTTGTGAATGAATCGCTAAAGCAGGTCACATTTTTTATATGATTTTATTTCTTCAAAGCTTACTTGAAGCATTACTTTATTTTTTTACAGCTAAAATATTAAAATCTGTGTTTTGATGTCTATATTGTATTTTGTCACTTTTCTTGGTTAAAACTTTATGTTAGCATTTGTAATCATAGAGCTATATAAAGCAGAGGGTTGTGTTTGTTTGAAATCAATCTCTTCTTATTATTAAGAGAAGACTTCATAAGGACAGGAGCCCCTCTTCTAGCCATTGCCAAGCAACCATTGAAGTAAAATGGACAGATGGCCACTACCTGAGACTAAAGTGAGTGTTTCAACATCTTTCTTACATCCAGATTCTACAGTCTTGCTATAGGTTGAGATCATATTTTCTGAGTATTCTTATTGATGAGCATTCCAGTTTCCAAGTATTTGGCAATAATAAACCACCCAGCATCAAGAGACACTTACCTATTTAGTGTGGCTCCACATATTTACAACCCAGTGATTAAAATAATAAAATCTCATGGAAGAGAACTACTGTAGTGAGGGTTTGAGTTGCAAGAACCAGCAGTGATCTGATAGAGGATAGATCACTTGAGGATATGTGTGTCTTCATCCCAAGAAAGCCCAGCCTTGTCTATCATATTTGTAGGTCAAGTTGGCATGGAAGTGGCCTTTAAATTCAGCCAGAAGTTAGGACTATAGTGATGACACTGTCAGTTAAAACTCCTCTTTGAGATAATTTGGTAAGTAGAAATGAATACAAATCAATCTCTTTAAGCAGCTAACTATTAGACAGTTTCACCACCCACCCCGTGCAATGCTATTTCAGGATTCACAGGCAGAGCAGAGTGGTTGGAGGATTACATAATGACAATTTTATAGCTAGTTTTAATTTCTGAAGTTTCTACTTCTTCCTAGAGATTCATTTTTGTACTCATCTCATGAAAAAGCAATACAGTAGTCCATAAATAATGAGATGATAAGTTTACTGCTCTAGGGAAAAATAAGTAAGCACAAAAGAGACTTGCCTTTGTCTTTTCATATTAAATCCTATAGTGTAATAAATTTTATATTAAATCTTCCAGTTGTACTGTGCCCTGCCTCAGCCAACTGTCAGCATCCACAGTATGAAAACATCTGTTTTGTTTTGGTTCTTTTTACATCATTGGCTATTATTCAACCTCTGCTCTCCACATCATACATAATTCTATCTATCCATATCCTCACTTCCACACACCTGAAAGCAAGTTTTCAGGATTTTTAACTGCATAAAATCTATGCATTTGAATCTGAGCTCCTAGCAGAACAGACCATATCTTCCACCTCTTCATATCAACTTGAAGTAATATATATGTATATCTTAGGAGCAACAAATTCTACTGTGAGCTAATGATGGAACTTAGGACAGGAGTAAAGACTAGCCTACTTATTTATAAAATGTCAAGTATATATTGACACAAAACAAATAACCAACATTGCATGAGATAAGGTTGCTTTTCAACCCAAATTTCCAGGAACTTAAATATACTCCAGAAGTCTAAAGTCAGCTGGAAATCCTAGGGCATATAACTTTGAATTCATGCATTTGTCATGGCTAAACCTTAGAAAGCCTACAGCAAACAAGACCAGCAAGATCCTTTGTGGATTATGATTAAAACTTTGTATCAAGAAGAGAAACAGACAACAAAACTATGGACAAGTAGTTATGTGATGACCTAATAGCTAGTGATCTCTTCAGAGAAGGTTTAAAATATTGAAACAAGAAGCTGTGTCTAATATGAAAGCAAAGATAGAAATTAAAAGAAGTTTCTCACAGCAGGGATCCTTCCTACCAGATATGAGTGGAGAGTGGAGTAAGAGTGTGAGGATCAAAGAGGAGCATGGAGGTTGCTCAGGTAGGACCACAGAAGCACAGGCATAGAGCATGCCTGGCTGTTCCAGGACCACCTTGCAGCCAGGGAACACAACATGCCAAGGGAAAATGATGCCAGTATAAGATGAAGTCACAGTATGGTGCAAGTGACTCTACATAGGATTCTCCAAGACAAAGAAAGAATTTGGATTTTTTTTTCCAAGAGTGATGAAAAGCTAGTGAGTGTTTTGAAGCATAAAAGTGAGAAAATTTAACCTATGTTTTAGAAAGATCAATCCTGTTATTAGGCAAAGGCCATGAATGGGAAGGAGGATATTAGAAAGAGCAGAATATGAGCCAGATATGCACACACCTTACACAGAGAGATCCATCTAAGGGAGAGGGAGACAGAGCTGGTACCAGTGGGGCCCAGAAAAGGCATCTTCCTCTGACTCCCATAATGGTGACTTATTGGTGGCAGGATGTACCAATTTGTTAGACCTATCATTAAAAGTGCCACAAACTTGACTTAAATGACATGTTTGTTGTTAATCTAGGAAGCAAGAAGTCTGAGGTCAAGGTGTTAGCAGCCTCTCTCCTTGACTTGTCAGAAATTTTCTACTGTCTTCACATGTCCTCTTCTGTATCTATCCTTCTCCTATAAAGACACCAGCAATAATAGATTGGTGCTCATTCAAACTCATTTTACTTTAGCTACTTCTTAAAAACTTTTTCAAAAACAACAACATTATGAAGTACTGGATGTTAGGACATCAACAGAAAATTTTAGGTTAAACAACACCATCCAGATCATCAAAGGAAAATCTATGGAGTCCTAAGGAGAATTTATTACTACATGCTCTAAGATTGTTGCTATATGAAAAGAATTCATAAAAATATGTTTTGAAGATATTTCCAAGAATATTTGCTTAACTGTGTTGTATGAAACTAAAACTTCAGTATTTGGGTTGTGAAATTACATTGATAGTGATACTTTGTCCCAAGACAGAAAGAACAGAGAATATCTAGGTCATAGAGAAAGAAATGCTAAAGAATAAATCCTAACATCTGTCCTAGGCATGATAACTCTGAGATGCTAAGGTGGCAATCTGATGGCTGGAAGGAAAGAAAGAGTAGATAGGGCTAGAGATATAGATAGATTGGTAGTGTTTAAGCCAAGGGACCATGACCACTCAGTAGTAAATGTAGCTAGGAACACCTGCATTTAAGGAGAGTGAGGGAGGGAGGAAGGACCACCAAAGACAGAGAGGTCAGAACTGCCTAACAAAGACAGAGAAGGAAATGATGAAGTTCCAGTGTCCTGGAAGCCAAGTCAAAAAGATTCCATAAGCATAAAGGAGAGTAAATTGGGGGCCGGGGATTTAACTCAGTGGTTCCAGCGCCTGTCTTGCAAATGCAAGGACCCGGGTTCGATCCTCAGTAACCACATACCATACTGGGTGTGGAGACTCACACCACCAGCAACCAGTACCTCATCCCACAGTGCCAGGTGTGGTGGCTCATGCCTGTAATCCCAGCACTCAGGAGGCAGAGGCAGGAGGATTGCTGTGATGTGAGTTGGAGGCTGAGCTCAGGGCCAGCCTGAACCACAAAGTGAGACCCTGTCTCAAAAAAAAAAAAGGATAGTAAATTGTGCCCAATGCTACTAAAAGACAGGGAAATAATGTGGAATGTGACCATAGGGATGGTGATTTTAACATGATTCAGAAGAAAGCTTGCATTATGAGAAACCTAAATACTCTCACACATCTACTGTAAAGCTTTCAATCTCAAAGCCTGTAGACATCTCTATGTCTATCCCTATTAGACTAATCATGAAGAGAATCTAAGAAGAACACTTCTGTGCAGAGATGAAGTACTAGAGTTTCAAGGAATGTCAAGCTCACTACTTAGTAAGAGTCAATTGAATTCTCTGGAGAGTCCTCAGAGCTTTTAGGGGAAGCAGGTATTTCTATAAAGGAAGGAAGACCAAAACTAAGAAAGGAAAATTATTATTTATTTGCATGTTTCAAAAATGCATACATAAGGTGATGAGAAAACCTTACAGACCAGAATATGCAAGGTTGTCTTTATATTTTCTCTCTGTATAGCACTGACTGAGTCTTTGCTAAATATCTTTTCCCCATGTATTTCATTTATTTTTTAAATTGAGTTTATTTATTGGTACATTTTACATATACAGATTCAATATTAAAAATTTGTACCTATACATGACACATCATTATTCTCATTTTCCCCCTTTCACCTGTCTACCATACCATCCCTAAACCCCTATATACATAAAATTTGTTTTCCTTTATTTATTTATTTATTTATTTTTTAATTAATTTTTTTTGAGAGAGGGTCTCACTTTGTAGTTCAGTCTGGCCCTGAGCTCAACCTCAAACTCACATCACAGCAATCCTCCTGCCTCTGCCTCCTGGGTGCTGGGATTACAGGTGTCAACCATTATGCCCAGCACCGAGGTCTGTGGTACTGATCGCTGCTGAGTGTGAGTCTCTATGCCCAGTATTGTATGTGATTAACCAGGGGATCAAACTTGGGTCCTGGTGCTTACAAGACCGGTGCCAGAACTACTGAGCTAAATCCTCAGCCCCTCCTTTTTTGTTTTTACTATCAAAATTTTACTTTCCTCTACATTCCTATTCTCTTTTTCCATTGAGCACATTCTTCCTATTTCACAGTATCTATCATACATTCTGAACTTCATTTACACCTTTAATTTCTCGTACTAGCGAAATGATATGGTATTTACACATCTTGTCTTACTTATTTTACTTATGAATATGCCCTCAAGGTACATCCATTGGATCCTACAGTCTGACAGTGAAACAGTGGATGTGAGGAAAAGCTCCACAAATTCCACTGTACTCACGTAAAAAAGTTTTTGTCATTTTTCTAAGTCTTCTTTAACATAACCACAACACCAAAAGTCTTTTTTTCTTTAGATAATTTTCTAGACTGCAAGAGATGAGTATTATAGCTTATGTTTAGATATCCTCAAAGCCTAGTGCTTTTTCAAAGGTGGTTGAATTTAGAGTGCATGATTGATTCATAGTAGGGTTAGGCCCACGGCAATAGGATTAAGGGCATGAGTGCTATCCACCTTAAGTAGCTGGAATAAGAAAGAGGAGCAGAAAGACCCTGTGAAGGCACCTTGCTGCTTTTGCCACTTTGTGTCTTCCATGTTGTTTCTCCTCTGCCATTCCTGTTTGCCATCCTTTCCTTAGAGTCAGCTGATTATGGACCAAAACATCTACAGACTACAAGCTACCTAAACCATTTCCCCTTTAACGTTAGGTGTCAGATAGCTTGTCTCAGTAACCAGAGAAAAGTAACTAGCATAGCTGAGCAAGAATATAAAAGGAATTCTTTTTACTGTCTTTCTGTCTCCCACAAAGCAAATACTTGCATATCTGTACTATAAAACAAGTCAAGGAATTGAACTTGGTATAATCCTAGCACTTATTCAAAGTTTATCCTTCATCTAGACCCTCCTCTGTATGGACAGTGTGTGTCCACACATGGACCTATGTACAATACCTTTTCTTACCGCTACAAGATTCTTTATTTTAATTAATAATTGAACTTACTCCCTTCTCTCAATGTCCCTAACTTCTGGTATCTACTAAGTAGTTCTCTACTTTTCTACAGTTATCAAATTTTGCTTCAACAACACCCAGATCCACTGGGTGGATCTAGATCCACTAGTTCTAGTGGTTTTTCAGATGCTGGATTGCTAAATTTTGGAATAGTTTTCTTCTTAGTGACCTTGATTGGTCAGGGCACCCTGCAGTTCTCCTCTTAGGACAAAAATCTTTCCAAGGAGAATTTCACACCCTGGGACCTGTGATGAGTGGAATCTAGCCAACCTGAGACAACCTCAAGGCATCTTTACTATTGTTCTAATCCAAAATACTAAACAACTTTTTTCTTTTTTTCTTTTTTGAATTCAAATCTTTATTGGTATATTATATATATGCATCATGATTGCACTCAACAATAAGAATTTATACCAGTATATGACACAACTTAATTTTCATTTTTTCCA
The DNA here is from genome assembly GCA_004026965.1 of Petromus typicus. NCBI lineage: Eukaryota > Metazoa > Chordata > Mammalia > Rodentia > Petromuridae > Petromus > Petromus typicus. Next base: position 18,107 of record PVIR01013473.1, read on the forward strand.
TTCCCTTACCCACCCTACCACCCCTTCTCCCTTAAATAACTTTTAAACAAATCTAGTATTTCCAGAAACCACCCTGTCCTTGGCCCCAACTTTACATACATTTCTTTTATTGTTAAGCTGCAAAATTGTTACATCTTTTAGCTCTGTGTTTTAGTCCTAATTCACATGACAAATCTGTCTAAAAGCAATTGCAGTACCTATGCAACAGTCCGAACACTGAGCTGCCTTGAAATTTTCTCTATCAAATTAATCAGTCCACCATGTTCAGTTCTATTTCAAACAAATTCTTAGGACATTGGTGAAATACAAGTAAATTATCTTCCAAAAGGTAATGTGCATGTTTCTAACAGAATGTTCATTTCCAGGGGAATTCTAATGTGCCTTTCCTCTGTTGTTCATATTCTCCTCAGCATTTTGGGCTTAGGAGCTCCCTCTAGGATCTCCCAGTGGGAACTTATAGCATTCTCAGACCTCTCCAGCCCATAACCTTTCCAAATTCCTCCCACAAAGAAGTTCCAAGGGCTTTTGAACTACACAGTCAGGTATAGCAACTACAATGAACTCAACTGTGTGCTAACAGTTTTCTGTATTACTTATTGCCTATTGCTGGGGAAAATACTTGATAGACAGAACTTAATGGGGCAGAGATTATTTGATAAACATTTTAGTCCATGTATAACAGGTTTCAAAGCAGAAATAGCATGGTGGAAGGGTATGGCAGAGAAAAGCTGTTGGACCAATGTCTTCCCATTTTTGATGTGTTGAGCTTACTTAATATATGATTAAAATTAATTTTATATTTCTTTATACTTTTACTATATGTACTAAACATTTTAAATTACATATATAGTTCATAGTATAGCTTTTACTACACATACTACATTACAACATTACCCTGTCAGAGACATAGATGTTCTTTACCAATTTATATACTATACCTAGAATAGTACCAAGATATTTAACTGAAAGAGCAAAATAAAAAGATAAGAAATCCTACGTTTTTATGTATAGAAATTCTACATTGATAAGGCTAAGAATGAGTGAATGTTTATGCACAACTATAAAATATGTGTAAATGTATCTGTATATACATAAATTTAAGTTACCAAATTCCCAATAAAGTATTCTTCCCTATTTCTTTACCTTCTGACAAAACTAAATGAACAAATAGTTGATTTAATCAGAAAACTAAGGGCAGAGTGGCTAATAATTTTATATTTCCAGGAAAATTATTAAATTATTCCTTTCATTAGAAGATTTAGCACTGCACTGGGAAGTAGAGATGTGAAAGTTGACCAAGAGTTCCAGTCAGTTGGATATACATCTTACACATCTGAGGCCCAGACTCTGTTTAGAGGCAGTACATCAGCTCTTTGACCTGCACTTCCTTGAGAAGCATGCTAGAATGTTATATTAACTCCAGAGGTAAGTTTCTTTTTGTTTTTCCCACCTCTTCTGAGTTATTTTTAAAGAATAATGAGCCAAGATGACTCACCCACAGCACTGCAGGAGAGGAACAAACCAACAAGGTATTAATGTATGGCTTGCCAAATCAACATTTGAGGAAATAAAAATCAACCTTCCTGCCTCTCTGCCACCCTAGAAGACTTCCCACTTCTTTTTCCAACCTTCAGGAAGGACTCTGCAGGGGAACATCACCAGGGAGACAGATAGAACACTCACTTCAGTTTTTACTTGATTTTTAGAAAGTCCCTGAGGGATTTCCCCAATAACTGTTTACCCTCAATGTTTTTTTAAGGAAACAGTGCAAACATCTTCCAACTGCTCATGTAAACATGTACTGACAAGTACTCAATTCTTTTCTATTATAGCCAAGATTGCTATGTGTTCTCTAATACCTGTTTCCTTCTCACTTTGGCATGTGGCTAGATAACATTTCCAGAATTTCCATGGAGTTAGATGGGCTCATTGGCCTTCACCAGTCAGACACAGAGCACTTCTGCACATAGATCTATAAACTCCCCCAAATCATTTTTCATCCTCCATCCTTCCAAGAATAGATGATCTACCAGAGGCACAGATGCTCTCAGGTATGTGACAGCTGCAGGCAAAGGAGCCTTGTTTCCTGCACTATTACAGGGACACCAGTGGTCACAGAAAGTGTATGAACCTTCCCTGCCAAGTCTGGGAGGAAACCCCACATGCTTCCTAAGATCCACTGTGGAGGCAGTGGGAGAGAGTGCTGGTGCTGTAGCTCCTGTTGGCTGATATTAGAGATCCACAACAAATGTACATACAGAGGAGAGCTTGCTGGCTTCCCGACAGAGACAAAAGGAAAAAGTCACTGCCTGGGAGCCACTGTGGTTGAAATAGCCTGCTAACAAAAATGATGAGCTGTACACTAGCTTTGAACTAGAAAGGCCAGTAAAGCATGTCAGCCAAACAAAGCATCTCAGCCTTGGAACAAAGGTCAGATTTACGGTGTCACCGAGTTCATCATAGCCAATAAACTCAAACTTCCAGTACATTAAAAGTCACAGGGTCAAGGGACCCATAACACGTATTAGGCTTCATGATCATGTCTAGGAAACAACCCCAAATATGCTCACTAAAGCAGGTGGTCTGAACCAGAGAGTTAGCTCAATGGTTCCAGCACCTGCCTTGCAAGCACGAGGGCCCAAGTTCAATCCCCAGTAACTACATACAACAATGCCAGGCATAGAGACTCACTCGCACCAGCAATCAGAACCACATACAACAGTGCCGGGCGTGGTAGCTCACATATGTAATCCCAAAACTTGGGAGGCAGAAGGAGGAGGATTACTGTGAGTTCGAGGCTGAGCTCAGGACCAGCATGAACTACAAAAGTGAGACCCTGTCAAAAAAAGAGCAGGTGCCAGGTGCCTGAGCACAGGAACCCAGCGACAGCAGACAGCATGCAGCCAGCCTCTGAGACACAAGTTCACGTGGAGGAGCAGAACTGTGTGCCAGACCTCCTGCAGCTGTGGTAAAGGGCTTACATTCCCAGATCCGGACTCACTGGAGAGGACAAAGGACCCGAGCGAGGAAGCCCCGCCCACCGCCCTCCAGGACCAAGGATCTGAGCTGCCAGGAGAAGAGGTCTCCGGGCCCCTGTGGGATTGACCAAGATCATCTCCACCACAACAAACTGGCGACCCCAAGGCCTCCAGCTCTGGGACTCTCCAACTCTGGACAACAACTGAGACCCCCCCCCAACTCCTGCCATACTGAAGGGGGCGGGCCCCTTCTCTGAGACCCCTGAAACTAGGTTTTGGTGAGTCTCTGCGTCAGGCGCCACCTACAGGACACTGGGCTCACATCAGGGAAAAACATATAACTTCAAAGCACTTTTTCCCTGAGGCCTATAAACCTCAAACTGTGCGTCTCAGCCCATATAGGAATCAACAGTTCCTCACCTCCAGTTGGCTATTAGTGGACTCAATCTTCTTCCACTCTGTCTTTATCTCTATTTGTTTTATTTAGTTCTGTGTTTTTGTTATTCTTGTTGCTGCTCTTCTTTTTCTTCCCTCCCTTTTCCTCTCCTTTTTTTTCCTTCATCTCTCCATTGTTTCTACTCTGTGCCCACTCTACTAGTCTTCATTTCTCTATTTCATTGCATCCCTTAATCTTATTACTAATCTCTCCCTCCCCTATCTCTCTGCCACATAACTTCTTGGTAACCCTTTCACTTCCAAAAGGTGATGCTTGAATGGTGTTAATATATCTGTGGTTAATTTTAAGTCTGGGCATTTGATCATAGTTCTAGCTTATGAGGTTGGAGAGGTCAGAGAAACAACTACCAGTTTACCATGCTTGTGTTATGTTTGATACTGTTAATGCTTAGTGATTTTCTTGGATTGCTTTTGAAACTATTAAAGCTTAGTGCTAATCTTAAAGGACCTAAATATTAGGAAGAAAGAAACTTGCAAAAAACATCACCAGAGAATGGGGCAACTATAAAGCCAAATACAACAAAAGAGACAAAAGCTCAGAAATGAGGAAACATTCAAAATCTCAAATGCAGAGATCCTCTCCCAAGGTAATATGAGGGGAAGGGAAATGGAAAAATCTGAAACTTAACCACCAGGACTCGCTGAGGTGGTAGCTAGAGAAGACCTAATACAATGGAAATCAGAACTGATTTCTGAGATGAAAACAGAGATACTGGACATAGTTAATGGCATGATTAATAAAGCTAAAGAGGAAATCAAGGATCTAATAGAATTGGAGATAGCAAAAGCGATGAAACCTCTTAAGCAGCTACAAGTAGAAACCCAGGCAATCAAAAAAGAAAACAAAAGTTTACACAGTAGAATAAGCACTGTAGAAGACTGAATCTCAGATCTAGAGGACACAATAGCAGCCTATGAACAGGAAAGACATAATCTATGGAAAAAGACAAATGACCATGAGAAATCTATTCAACAGCTCCTAAATGATTCAGAGAAGAATAATATAAGGTTGATTGGAATTACTGAAGAAGCAGGAGACAATACAAAAGACATAAAAAATTTGTTCACAGAAATAATAGCAGAGAACTTCACAGACAAAGAAAGAAAATTAGACATCCAGATACACGAGGCATACAGAACTCCACAGGGCTGAAATATACAAAAACCCACACCTAGGCATATAATTATAAAAGTTCCAGATATGAAAGTAAGGAACAAAATATTGAAAGCAGCTAGGGAAAAGAAAACAATCACCTACAGAGGGAAGCCCATCAGAGTCACAGCAGATTTTTCAACCCAAATGCTCAATGCAAGAAGAACCTGGAGTGAAGTGTTTCAAATCTTAAAGGACAACAATTTCCAACCCAGGCTGATTTTCCCTTCAAAGTTATCTCTGAAAATTGAGGGGAAATAAAATACTTTCACAACAAAGAACATCTTTAAAACTTCATGCATACAAAACCCGCACTACAAAATATCCTAAAGGATATCTTGGAGGAAAAAAAATGAAACTTATAAACCCATGAGACCCAGCAAAGTCATCCCACTGAGCCAAACAAGAAACTGATGGGAAAAAAAACAAAATCAAAGAATAAAAGAGCCTAGAACAGGAAATCATGACAGCCCTAAGTCTATCCATATCAGTCATAACTATTAATGTCAGTGGTCTCAATGCACCAATTAAGAGACACAGACTAGCAGAATGGATCAAAAAGCAAGATCCTTAAATTTGCTGCATACAGGAGACGCACCTAATCCAGAGAGAAAGCCACAGACTGAAAGTAAAGGGATAGAATGCAATTCTCCATGCAACAGGAAACTGCAAAAAAGCAGGACATTATTTGCAGACAAAATATATTTTAAACCAAAACTTATTAAAAGGGACAAAGAAGGTCACTATATTCTTGTACAGGGAACTATCCAAGAGAAAGAAATAACGGTCTTAAATATTTATGCCCCAAACTCAGGTGCACCCAGCTATATAAAACAAACATTAATAGAAATGAAAAGCCAGATAAGCAACAATACAGTAATAGTAGGGGAATTCAATGCCCCACTGTCACAAATAAACAGGTCGACTGGACAGAAAATCAATAAAGAAGTGCTTGAGCTAAACCAAACTCTTCAACAAATGGACTTAATAGATGCCTACAAAGTATTTCACCCCACTAAATGAGAATTTACATTCTTCTCAGCTGCTCATGGATCATTTTCCAAAATAGATAATGTGCTAGTCCATAGAACAGGTTTAAGTAAATGCAAAGAAATTGAAGTTGTCGCTTGTATACACTTAGACCATAGTGCCTTGAAACTAGAGATGAAGAGAAAAAAATCACCCAAGACTTTCACAAAGTCATGGAAATTGAACAATACACTACTGACTAACCAATGGATCACAGCAGAAATTAAAGATGAAATTAAACATTTTCTACAATTGAATGATAACCCCAGTACAAGGTACAGGAATTTATGGGATACAATGAAAGCAGTTCAATGAGGGAAATTCATAGCAGTGAATGCCTATATCAAGAAAACAAAGCAAGCTCAAACTAACAATCTAATGCTGAACCTTAAGCTACTAGAAAAACAGGAGCAAAGCAAACCAAGAGCTCATACTAGGGAGGAAATCATAAGGATCAGCGCAGAAATTGATGCAATGGAGACTAAGAGAATGACACAGAAAAATCAACAAATCAAAGAGTTGGTTTTTCGAAAGGATAAATAAAATTGACAGACCCTTAGCCAACCTTCTCAAACAAAAAAAAAGAAAAGACTCAAATCCATGCTATCAGAAATGAAAAGGGAAAAGCCACCACTGACCCAGCCAAAATACAGAGAATAATAAACACATACTTTGAAAATTTATGTTCCAATAAAATGGAAAATGTAGAAGAAATGGATAAATTCCTAGATACATACGAACTTCCAAAGTTGAATGAAGAGGATATAAAAATGTTAAACACCCCGATATCAATCTGTGAAATTGAAAATGTAATAAAAAATCTACCTACAAAAAAAGCCCTGAGCCTGATGGCTTCACCCCTGAATTCTACAAAACTTTTAGAGAAGAGTTAACAACACTACTCCTCAAACTCTTCAACAAAATTGAAAGGGAAGCAGCATTACCAAATTCATTTCTGGAAGCAACCATTTCCTTGATCCCAAAAGCAGAGAAAGACCCAACCAAAAAAGAGAATTACAGGCCAATCTCCCTAATGAACATTGATGTAAAAATCTTCAATAAAATACTAGAAAACAGAATACAGAGAGTCAACAAGAAGATCATACACTCTGACCAAGTTGGATTCATCCCAGGGATGGTTCAACATACATAAATCAATAAATGTAATACACTACATTAACAGACTCAAGAACAGAAACCATATGGTCATCTCAATAGATGCAGAAAAAGCATTTGACAAAATCCAACATCTATTTATGATCAAAACCCTGCAGAAAATTGGAATAGATGGTCTGTATCTCAAACTAATAAAAGCTGTTTATGAGAAACCAACAGCCAGCATCACCTTGAGTGGTCAAAAACTGAAACCTCTCCCACTAAGATCAGGTACAAGACAAGGAATGTCCACTTTCACCACTTCTATTCAATATTGTGCTGAAAACATTAGCCATAGCAATTAAGCAAGACAAAGAAATAAAAGGAATAAGTATCGGAAATGAAGAAGTTAAACTGTCATTATTTGCTGACGACATGATACTCTATCTAGAGGATCCTAAAAACTCAACCAAGAGACTGCTAAACCTAATCACCAGATTTAGTAGTGTAGCTGGATACAAAGTTAATGCTCAAAAATCATTAGCCTTTATATACACAAACAACAGATTCACTGAGCAAAAAATTGGGGAATCAATCCCCTTCACAGTAGCACCCAAAAAAATGAAATATCTGGGAATTAATCTAACACAGGAGGTGAAAGACCTCTACTGTGAAAATTATATTACTCTAAAAAAGGAGATAGAAGAAGATACCAGAAAATGGAAAGACATCCCTTGTTCCTGGGTTGGAAGAATCAATATCGTCAAAATGGCTTTACTCCCACAATTACTATACAGATGCAACACAATCTCAATTGAACTCTCAAAGGCATATTTCAGAGATATAGAGAAAATAATTCAAAATTTCATCTGAAATCACAAAAGACCTAGAATAGCAAAAGCAATTTGAAGCAATAAGGACATGATGGGGGGTATTACAATCTCCAACTTGAAATTGTACTACAAAGCCACTGTGATAAAAACCACATGGTACTGGCAAAGCAACAGACCTGAGGACAAGTGGAGTAGATTAGAAGATCCAGAAACAACTCCAGATACACTAAGCTATCTCATGTTTTTTTGTTTTTGTTTTTGTTTTGTTTTGTTTTTTAGGTTTTTTGAGACAGGGTCTCACTTTGTAGTTCAGGCTGGACCTGAGCTCAGCCTCAAACTCACATCACAGCAATCCTCCTGCCTCTGCCTCCCGAGTGCTGGGATTACAGGCATGAGCCACCACGCCCGGCACTGTGATATGTGGTACTGGTTGCTGCTGGGCGTGAGTCTCCATGCCCAGTACAGTATCTGGATACCGGGTATTGAACCTGGGTCCTTGCGCTTGCAAGACAGGTGCCAGAACCACTGAGCTAAATCCCCAGCCATAAGCTATCTCATTTTTGACAAAGCAGCCAAACCTCAGTGGAGGAAGGATAGCCTCTTTAATAAATGGTTCTGGAAAAACTGGACTTTAACCTGCCAAAGACTAAAGCTAGACCTAGCTCTTTCACCGTGTACTAAAATAAAACTGAAGTGGATTAGGGACCTAAATATTAAAACAGACACACTAAACCTGCTACAAAACAAGTTAGGTAAAACTCTTGAAGAAATTGGTGTAGGGAAAGATTTCATGAACAAATCCCCCATTGCACAAGAACTGGTAGAAGAAATTGATAGATGTGATCACATCCTATTGAGAAGTTTCTGCACAGCAAAAGAAACCACCAGCAAAGCAAAAAGGCAACCAACAATATGGGCAAGAATCTTTACCAGCCGCCTCTCAGACAAAGGGCCACTATCTAGAGTATATGAAGGCCTCAAAAAAAATCAATCCACCCAAATTTAAAGACTCAATTCAAAAATGGGCATCTGAAATGAACAGACACTTCTCATAGGAAGAAATAAAAGCAGCTAAGAAGCATATGAAGAAATCTTCAACATCACTAGTCATTCAAGAGATGCAAATGAAAACATTAAGATTTCATCTCACTCCACAAAGAATGGCTGCCATTTCAGAATTAGCCAGCAAGAAATGTTGACGAAGCTGTGGAGAAGAAGGAACCCTTCTCCACTGTTGGTGGGAATGTAGACTTGTACAACCCCTGTGGAGAACAGTTTGGAGATTCCTCAAAAAGCTAGGATTGGAGGTTCCATTTGACCCAGCCATCTCTCTGCTAGGTATACACACACAAAAATTAAAAGATTCATATCACAGTGACATATGTGCACCTATGTTTATAGCAGCTCAATTTGTGACTGCTAAATCTTGGAAAAAACCCAAGTGTCCATCAACTGAAGACTGGATAAAAAAGCTGTGGTTCTTCTACAGAATGGCGTATTACTCTGCCACAAAAAAATGATAAGTTTAAATCATTTATACTTAGGCGGACATACCTTGAGGACATCCTCATAAGTGAAATAAATAGGTCACAGATGTGTAAATATCGTATCTTTTCTCTGGTATGAGAAAATAAAGATACAAATGAGTTCTAGAATGTATGTTATATATTGTGAAATAGAAAACACTCAAAGCGTATTGGAGTGAAGGGGGAAAAATAATGAGATTATAACAAAAAGAAAGGAAGCAAAGTTTATGTATATAGGGGGTGGGAGTGGTAGGGCTGGTAGGGTTATGGAAAAAAATGAGAATTAAGTTGTGTCATATACTGGTACAAATTCTCATTGTTGAATACAGTCATGATGTGTATATGTAATGTACCAATAAAGATTTCAATTAAAAAAAAAGCAGGTGGTCCTAACTAGAAATTAATATTTGAGAAACCTGTTGAATTTTGAGAAAATGTTATTCATGAATACAGGTAAGCCTAGTTTTTACTTTTGCATTATTCAGTTTATTTAAATTTATGTGTACACGATCATCAAAATTGTACAAACCATGTGATATTTCAATACACATATGTATTGTACAATGTTTAAATATATATACATTTATCATTTTTGTGGTCAAAACAATCAAAACCTCTCCTTCTAGTTTTCTGATACTCAAAAGCAGCTTTTTACTCCAAAACTTACTTGAAGTTGAAGAGGCAACAAACTTGTAGTGCTAGGAATAAATTCTGACTGCACTCACCATCGTGGGAGGAATAAGAGACACCAGACAAGACATGAAGAGAAAAGCTATCCTCTCCGGTCTCCAGTAGAATGAGAGCTGTGGGGGACAAATTGAGCAATGTCTGCTTTGAGGGTCTTAGAGTGGTAATAGGTGAGAGTTTGCTCTATGTTCTCCATTTTCCTTTTTCTGAGTGACAGTTTGTCATCATTATATTGTCCTCACTTACATATCAATGTATAATAATGTGGGAAACAGGGCCACATGTTGTCTGGAAGGTCTAGTTCTGGTGATCTTGCTTGTAGCCCTGTATCTGTGATTTTTGGGAATTTGGGGCTGGGTAAATTGGGCAAGCGTGTTTTCTAATGGAATTTCCCTATGACACTCCACAAGAGTGTCCAAGAGTGATCCACTCATTTTTCATCTGCAGTCCATGCACTAAATTCAGAAGAGGACCCTAGGGTTTGAGGAGACACAAGGTCAGAAGTTCCTGATTCCGTGATCATCACAGGAAATTATACTGTGTCCACATTTTCTTGTCACCTGTTATATGAAGGACAAGTAAAACTTACATTTTGTTAAACCATTGAGATCTGGGCATGCTCTTTTATAACAGTTGGACTATCATATTGAATAAAGATTTCTTTATCAAATTTAAGATACAATAAAGATATTGTGCAGTTGGATTCTGTCCTAAATTTTTTTTTATTGTTCAGGTGGCCTTATATTCATTGAGATCTTTCTGTCTCAGCCTCCCATGTGTGGAGATTATAGGCATGAACTACCATACTCAGTAATATCCTAAAATTCTTATAACTGTGCAGCACATCGGTGTTCTCAGGAAACCGATAACTAAAAGTTTATTTATTTTTCCCCCTGAAACTTTTATAAAAGTATGAGAAATTGACTAGGAACCCACTCCATAAGAGAAATTTTCAAGTAGTCTAAAACAAGAGAGAGAGCTGGTTCTTGTCCTCAAGTCTCTCAGCTTCTCAAAGTGGTCACAATGTTGCAAGAGATGTCTTAAATCCACTTGAACAACTGAATTTTTGCTTATGTATTTTCATTTTCACTTCCAAAATCCCAATCAGAGTAGTATAGAAGGATAAAAGGTTAACCAAGTTGCATACTACACAAGGTGAGTAAATTTCAGACTAAATCATTTAAATGTCAAATCCTTTTACTTATTTTCAGCATGATCTTACTTTTGGAGAACAAATGGCCAAAGAAAAAATATCAGGAAGAAAGACAAGAGTATTCAGGAAAATTCTGAACTCAGTAGATAGTGCTGATTTTTCTTCCTTTTTAACCCTTCCCAGACATTAACAAATCTCACACTGTATGGTCACAAAACTCTAGAACGGGATAGCTTTAAGTAAGGATGGTACAAAGGAATTAAATGGTTAGACCAAGAGTGCTCAGCTACAAAATGATAGAAAGAACAGTTGAAACATAGCTAATTTCAAAGTTTGCATTTCCATTCTAATGGCTGTGATATTATCATCTCTCTGTGCTGGTAGAACTATTAGCAGTTTACATAACATCTTGAGCAATTATCATCAAGGGAATCTATTGTTTGCTACCCTTCCTTAGGCAAATTGCAGCCCCAACCCTTTTATGTATGCAGAGGAGCTCAATCTTTTTCATTACAGTGCTTCATGGGAGAGGAAATGAATCATATGTCAGCTGCTGGGGCTACATTGTAACAAACTCAAAGACTTCCTTGTGCCCTGACTGCAAATACTGTACTTCAGCTCACAACACATTTGAAAATTCTATTCTTTTCATCCTCACTAGAGATTTTATTCCATGACTTTAAAATCCTTTTCTAAGAATCTTCAAATACCTAGGTAGTTTCTTCAGGCAGCAGCACTAATCTGTGACCACAGGTAGCAAAACTTCTGGAACACAAGGGTCTATAGAAACATTTTAGTCCTTTCCATGAAAGAAAGACATGGCTAAATCCAAAGAGAGAGAGTGCATACAAAGTGCTGGCCTGGAAGTGGGAGTTAAATGTAGTTTTTGCAATTGATGATGAAATTATCCATCCAAAAAGCAAAAGCACAAAGGCTTATGCTCTTTTGAGAGGAAAATCTGGAATAAGGCAAAGAAATTGCTATGGATTTAAAACCATATTTGACATGGCTATTTGAATTTTAGGGGATAAATGCACAGGGAAACATCCAAATGTTTGTGCCTTTGAGTAAGATGAAGCTTAATACAACCCACAGCCTGTTTAAACTTATTCTAAACTCAAGTCATAGAAAGTGGCTGATGGGAACCAAACCTGCAAGACTAAGGAGGCTGAGCATGGAGCAAGGACATTCACACCTCCAGGGAGTGGGCCTGACTCAGTGTACCTGCTTCAATCGGCCTGCCTCAGTGAGACCCTGCATCTCAGCTTCTTCAACATTGTGATCTGAGACCTGGAACTGATATTTATGACCAGGGTTTATTTCAACTCTAATATTCCACTAATCACCACCAATTTGTTGGTGATTAGTGGAATAGGTTCACCCCTCCATCCGTCCACCTCTAGTCTACTGTCAAAGTAAAATAAAAACTAAAAGGGAAAATATTTCCTTTTCAAACCTATGCTAACCTTTCCTCCCATGATCTTTCTTCTACCTAAACTAATACAACTTTTTTAGGACAACTCCACTTTCCTCGCAATATTTACAATGTGCATCTTTTTGATGTTCTAAGGTCAAACCCTAAAGAAAGGGTCCAAAGCATTCCTTGTTCCCATTTCTATTTCCACAAGAAATAGGAGGGTTAGAGGGTGCAGCATCACCCTCTAACAAGTCCAGGGTCTGTCCTGACCTTCTGTGTTATGTTTGGGAAGACAATGTAAAATCCCTCTAGTCCATTTAGCTAGGTTGACCCCTTCCTAAAAATCATGTGAAACACTTGCTAAAATTCCTTAAAAAGAGTCTCTAATGAAAAGACCTGGTTGATCAATCTTTTTAACTAATATCAAAAGGATTCTTATGACAGGGTATGAATCCTGCTGTTAACTTTCCTAATGGTCTTAAGGACATGTTATTACCTGTCACGTGTTAGTTACTCAAGCCAGAAATAATCCCATTATTACTCTCCATAGATGCTTATATTTATTTGAGTTTATTGGTACATTTTAAGTATACACTATGATCACATTCATCATTAATAATTTGTAACTGTACATAATGTATCTTGATTCCCACTTTTTCCCATTCCCCTGCCCTCCCTTTAGCCCATCAACACTCTGTATTTAAAGCAATAATATTCTTGCTTTTCTCAACACTCTAATATAAGAAATAATTGTTAAAGTTGCCTATCTCAGGGTTTGGAGTCAAATCATGAGTGGCACACTCTTGCCCTAAGTGATTTTTATTATTACTCACTCAGGATGTTCCTAACAAAGACCTTCAGACTCATGGTGATGTCTTACATTACAACCCAATCTCATAGTCTTTGACCATTTACCAAATATGACTTCTATCTCTCAGTTTTCTAGAGGCACATGAATACTTAGGCACATTTGGTCTCTTAGAGACACATTTTGAAGATTAAAGAATAAGAATTTCTAAGAGGCAATATAATACAATGGGTAAAAACATCTGGTTTACAGACAACAGAGAGAGATTTGAAACATTGGTTTTGCCAATTAAAGGTAAAAATCTTTAGATAAACTAGCAATATTTTCATGCTGTTTTCCTCATCTACATACGGTGATTTCTTAAAGAAAAAAAAAACCTTCAATGAGTTGTAAAAATTAAAGCAGATACTTAGCAAGCAGTAATAGGCCAGTGAAATTGGGACATATATGGACAGTGTGGAGGAAAAAACAGAACAAAATCAAAAATCATTTCTCCAGCACAGAAAACTTCTGGACAGAGATGCAAAGGAGGAAAACAATTTTATATTAGATCAATATTAAACCAAATGTGAATTATAGACAATCTTTAGTAGGTTCAAAAGGCAGAAAGAAATAACTTCACATCTTCATGCTTTTTTATAGCCAGGCAGGTACATCCCTTATATACATGTTCTCAAGATAAATAGTAACTATACACATGTTTTCAAGATAAATAAAACTTTGTTCTCAATACAAAATACTTTATAACTCACAAATAGCTTGTCTTGGATTCCTCTTGTATTTGTAGAGACCAAAGGTGTCAGCAGTTTTATTCAGGACAAACCTCTGATTATCTTGAGGTCCAACTGAAACCAGACTACCACTTTCTATGAACGTTAGGGTGGCTATCAGTCCCCTAGAAAAATAGTCCTAAGTCTAAGAACTTACTTAGCTTTAAAAAAGATTTACATGTATTTTGAAGAGACAGAAAAAGCCTTTATAATTTCAAGTTATCTAACTAGACTTAGTCTAAATAGACTAAGAAAAAGCTGAGGATATATTCCTTTATTTTCAATAGTGAGATTTGAGCTTTTTATTTTAAAAAATGTATTCTTCTTTACATAATAATGTATATATGAAGACTAGCAAAGATTTCTAAAGGAAAGAAGAGAGAGAAATTTGGAAACCATAGAAGGCATATTGACATTCCCCAACTTGGCAGTCTGAAACATATCAAAGATGTCATATGTGGTAAAACTATTGACAGAAAATTAAGAGAATGGGAATTAATAAAAATGCAAATTTCTTGGGAAAACATCATGGAAAAAGTGCCAAGCAAGCAATAATATCCATAATAATTGTTGCCCACTGGCCTATGCCAAGCTCTGGACTCACAACTGTAGAGAACAAGACAAAATTGGTCCCTCTGTCACTCTGCCCAGAGCCTCTGTGGAAAGACATCATCATGGAACAGGACCAGTTTGTTTGCTGTGGGAGCACTTGACCACATAGCCTCAGCTGCTTTGAACCAGCAGACATCAGTGATGGATTATACCAAAGGCAGAGGTTGTATTAAATTGAAAATTCATAGGATAGAGAAAATACTCAACATTTTTTGACATCTCTTTTTCCACTATCAAATCTGATGCCACAGAGAAAACATAAAAATGAAAAACAGCAACAACTTCTTTGACTGGAGATTGAACTCAGTTCATTTTCTTAATACCAACCAAAATGTATTTTTTGTCTACCTGAGAATAATTTAGTAATATAATGGTAATGTAGTAGATATAGATGGAATCTTCAAGGAGTATTTCTATCAAAATATTAAAGCATTGAATCTTAATTCCTGGTTGTGTCTTTATTTCTTCTTTTTTATATTACCAGTATAAATCTATTAACTCTGTATATTTTTCAAGCTTTTAGTATTGTATGAAATATCAGAAATAATCCACTTATAAGGAAAAAAAGGTTTATTTTCAATCACAGCTTAGAAAGATTAGTGTATGATGGATCAGTCCCATTGTCCTTGGGCCTGTGAGGAAGCAACAAATGATGGCAGGAGGCATTTAATGGAACAAGCTACTCACCTCTTGTTATCTTGGAATAAAAAAGGGAAAAATACTGGGCCTCACAACATCCCATTGACTGAAATCATCCCACAAAGCTACACTTCTTAAGGGTTTCCAGCACCTTCCAAGAGTGCCAAGCTGGGACCCAGCCTTCAATACAAGGGCCTCTGGGGGCCATCCAGGTCTGGTCGAGGCACTGAGACTGACTGCAAACTCAGAGGACTATATTCTATATCCTTGGATTACTGAATGTCTCTCTTTTTCCCTCCAATCAGTTGTTTGCAAGAGTTTCTAGAGTACTCCCAAATTCAAGGCTTTTAACTGCACTTCAATCATGACAACATTAAGTCATCAATTTCTTTTTCTTTCTGTTCCTTCTCCAGTCTTGTAAAGACATCAAAAAGAGGGAATAAAATGAGTTTAAAATGGTGAAGGAACTTCTAAGATACCAGACAGTTAAGAGTTTATCCCAACACTTAAATGTAGAACTTGAGTTCCAACAACTTCACCTAAGGACAGCATGCTTAGAAGGATATGGTAGGCTGAACCACACACCCACACCTTAATTAAATTAGCGGTCCTGTTTCCTTCCAGTAAAAGATCCCAATGAGGACTCAACTTCTCTCTTTCTAACCAAAGGTACATGTAGTTCTTCATTAGTATATTGTTTTTGCCTTGCCATCATCCATATGACCAAATGCCTTATCTTTCTCATAGAAAATGCATTTGTTGAATGACTGTTTAATAAAGTAAGTCAGATAAAAACATTAGTGAAGTGAAAGGATTTGAAATCACTTTGGACCTAATAATTGGGTTCAGATGTAATCTAATATTTTGTGTGCCATTCTTGTGATACATCCCATGACAGCATTCCTTAGATCAAAGTGATAGACTGGCAAACCAAATCTAGAAGACATAGCATTAAAAGTAGGATCCGTGTCTTCACAGTTATAGACTTGTTATGTATATGTTTACAAGGACAATTAAAATAGAAAACAGGTAGAATTATTTTATCTGCCTCACAATCATCTTAACTTTCTGTTCTCAAAGGTCAAGTGAATCAAACTGCTGTACCAGTGCACATTCGTTAGCATGCTCTCCCAATCAGGAAAATTAGTGGCATTTGTGGCCATGCTGCTCACTGATAACTCTTGTAGTGAGATGCCTATTAGAATGTGAGCAAGTATATCTCATTCCAGGAGAGGTGCATCTCATCTGGCACCTTAAAACTAAACCACTGATGGGCCAAGGAGTTAGCTCAGTGGTTCCAGCGCCTGTCTTGCAAGCGCAAGGGCCCAGGTTCAATTCCCCAGTAACCACATACAACACTGGGTGTGGGGACTCATGCCCAGCAGCAACCAGTACCACATACCACAGTGCCAGGTGTGGTGGCTCATGCCTATAATCCCAGCACTTGGGAGGCAGAGGCAGGAGGATTGCTGTGATGTGAGTTTGAGGCTGAGCTCAGGTCCAGCCTGAACTACAAAGCAAGACCCTGTCTCAAAAATTAAATAAATAAATAATAAATAAATAAATAAATAAACCACTGACACACTGACCTCTGAAACTGGACTCCCACATTTTTATTCCTTTTGCTATAACAAGTTGCTATTTCTTCATCTAGATTAAAAAATCATATAACTAAGTTAACTTCCCAGAAAAGGCCAAATGTCTAGTAGTTTAAAAAAATAAACAGAACTGCTACTTGCTCATTAAATAGAGTGTTGGTTTTGTTTTTAACCTGGTCATCATGCTAGGCATTTAAGAATTTTGAGTGGAGCTCCACTTTGTAATGTAATGGACAATTATGCTAAGATTCTTCATTGATGTATCCACCCCCAAAGGTATGTAGCACCCTTTCACTTGGTTTACTTTGGTATAATTCTGTGCAATGGTCCAGACAAGGCCTATGTTGTTATGGTGTTCATTACGCTGACATGCATGCTACAACACAGCACAGAATTATCATGTGTCTTTTGACAGATTTATATTTTGGATGCATTCTTGTAGAATATGAGTTCCATAGTGACCTCTAAATAGAAACACAAAGAGAATATGATAAAACAACAGACATTTTTCAGAGGAAGAAGTAAGAGCAGCTAAGAAGTATATGAAGAAATGTTCAACATCACTGGTCATGTGAGAGATACAAATGAAAACAACATTGAGATTTCATCTCATTCCACAAAAAAATGTCCACTATCTCAGAATTAGCCAACAACAAATATTGGTGAGGATGTGGAGAAAAAAAAAGAATGCCCAGTGTTGGTGGGAGTGTAGACTCATACAACCCCTGTGGAAATTCCTCAAAAAGCTATGACTGGAAGTCTCATGTGACCCAGCCATTGCTCTACTAGGTATATACACAAAAGAATTAAAAGATTCAAATCACAGCGACATATGTGCACCCACGTTTGTAGTAGCTCAGTTTGTGATTACTAAATCTTGGAAACAAACAAAATGTCCATCAACTAGAGACTGGAAAAATAAGTTGTAGTTCTTTCATAGAATGGAGTATTTAGTCTGCCATTAAAAATTGATAAGATTGAGTCATTCATACTCAAATGGATGTACCTTCAGTAACAGACTCCAAATCTCACTAGTTTACAACATACACTTCTTTCTCACTTGCAGTTTTTTTAGTTTGGTTGAGAGATGTGATCCATGCCACAAATAGATTCAGGTGAGTTACATATGTGTCACATCCTGAGACCCAGAACTTATATGGGTGAGTATCAAGACCAGATCTTCTCATGCACAGGGCCACAGAAAGCTCACCCTGCTCACACAAGTCATTCAATACTTCTGCCAAAGCTTCTCTTGTCACAGTTCCTCACATTTCAGAGCAGGGTGTATGGCCAAGCCAGTACCATCCAGGCAAGGGAGAATCTTTTCCTCATATATTATTTTATTTAAAAGCACTATAATCAAGGATCCATGGTTCTAGAAGTTTGCTATGATGTGAGCATGTTCTGAGTATCCCAAGGGGCCTTATATTTCCAGGCTTTGTCTTCAGGAAGATGCTGCTTGGAGAAGGTAGGACCTTTGGGAAGAGAGCCTAGCAGCAGGTCCTTAGGTCACCGGGGACATGAGACACAAGTGAATTTTTATAACTCCCTTGCTCTCCTTAGAGCTCTTGCAGAAGATTGTTAGAAAAGCAGCAATCCTGGTCATTCTCATGCTCTCTGTTTGCTAATTGGAGGTGTGATTGCTTGCTGAGAAATGTACTTCTACTATTGCCAACTGCTTTCTACTCTCTGCCTAGGGCCCTCATCAGAACTAAGCTAATGCTAGTGTCATGCCCTCAAATTTCCAGAACCATCAAGTAAACAAACTTCTTTCCCTTCATAAGGCATTTCATGACAGTGACAAACAGCTAACACAGGGTGTACTGAATTATTCTTTACACCGTCTCATTTGTTAATCAGTCAGAAATATCATACATTTCATTGTACACTGCCCACCCTTCTGAATCACAATGACTAAGACTATAGCTCAGTTCTTCTGTCAGCTTACTTAATTCTTGGGGAATCCTAATGAACCAAGCCCTATAAACTGTGTAGTAAGGTCATCTCTGCAATGTACATCTCATAAATCACAACACATACACACACGGCAGTTACCTCTGCTGCCAGCTCTGACTCTAGCACCCTGGCCACTTTGACCACATCCTACTGTTTCTTCATCACTCCCAGACAATGCAATCACCATTGTAAATACTCAGCAATCAGTAGAGCAGGCAAACCAATGTAAGCTCCCAGAAAATGAATCTGCCCCATGAAAAT
The DNA here is from genome assembly GCA_004026965.1 of Petromus typicus. Classification (NCBI taxonomy): domain Eukaryota; kingdom Metazoa; phylum Chordata; class Mammalia; order Rodentia; family Petromuridae; genus Petromus; species Petromus typicus. Next base: position 37,078 of record PVIR01013473.1, read on the forward strand.
CTAATGTACTTTTTTTATTATTTCTCTCTTTTTTATCTGCACCTCAGTTTTGCTACCTGAAATATAAGACTAGCAAAGAGTTCTGGGACAATTAAACTGGATGTCACTTTGAGAGACCGTGACCATCATGGAGAACTGAGGCTATTATTCTAAATAGTTTAGTTACAAGTATCTTACTCCATGGGTCAAAAGAACTTGTACTTAATCATCCCCTCTAATTTGATTTATTGGGAAAAAATGATAACCAGATCATATTTAAGTCTTTTCTACTGATTTCTGTCCCAGCCTAATAAGTAATGTTTAAAAAAAAAAATCCAATGGCTTAATTAGAAAAGGAAACCTTACTTCAATTTGTAACTTTAAAAGTTTTTTTTCTTTTCCTTTTAGAGATAAACAACTTCAAACTTCTTCCTGCTCAGCACATAACCAACACTCTTTCCTCTCTTAATCCTAATAAAGGTGACAAAATGTGAAAATGACAGTACAGGGGGCCAGGGGCCTTTCCTCTTTCCACAAGATAGAGGATGATGAGCTGAAGATGACTGCTTAGTTTTTACTAAAAAAGACCCTCGCCATTTATACAAGTAAGATGGTGATTTCTGGCAAGTGGGCTTCTCCATCTCCTCAGAACTAGCTTTACTAAATTGTTTTTGTTTTCCTTTTAACAAAAATATATAGCCACTTGAAAACCCATCAGAATCACAACAGACTCCTCAAGCAAAATCCTTAACTCACAGAGATCTTGAAGTAAAGTGTTCCAGCTGCTGAAAAAAAAAAGCTCCAACACAGATTAGTGTACTTGACAAAACTATCTTTCAAATTCAATGAAAAAATAAAATACTTCCATGACAAAGAATAACTAAAAAAAAAATCATGGCCACAAAACTAGCTAAACAAAATGCCCTGAAGGATACTTTAGAAAGACATAATGAAGATCACAACTCCAAAAACACCAACAAAAAGAAGCCACGTGGCAAGGTAGCACTTAAATAGAGGAGAAAGGGAGCTAACAGCCAAAAATCAACATGACAAGGATAAGCCAATACATTTCACTTATAACCATCAATATATATGGCTTAATTCACTGATCAGAAGAAATAGACTGGAAGAATGGATCAAGAAACAAGATCCAATATTTTTTGCATAAAGGAAACGTATTTACTCAAAAAGAAATTCACAGGCTGAAAGTGAAGGGATGGAAGACAGTACTCTATGTGACAAGACACAAACGAAGCCATACTGTTTTACAAAGTGGATCTCAAGCCAAGAATAATTAAAATAAACAAAGAAGGTCACTACATGCTTATAAAAGGAACAATCCAAGAGAAAGAGCTAACAATCATAAATATATATGCACCAAATACCAGTGCACCTAACTATGTAATACAAATATTAATAGACATGAAATATCAAATAATACAATATACTAATACAAATACAGTGATGCCCCACTGTCACAAATAGACATCTCAACTAGACAAAAAAATAAATAAAAAATATCAAAACTAAATTAAACTTGTGAATAAATGGACTTAGTGGATATCTACAGAGTGTTACACCCTACAGCATCAGAATATACACTCTTCTCAGCTTCACATGGACATTCTCCAAATAGATCACATATAAGCCCATAGAATATTCCTAAGTAAATCCATATTATTTCACCATAGTACAATGAAAATAAAATAAACACCAAAAGAAACCATTGAAACTGCATAAACATGTAGAAATTGAATAACACCCCTCCAAAGAACCAATGGGTTATAGAAGAAATTAGTGTACACAATTAAATGGTGATAGTGATACAACATACTAAAACTTATAAGAAGAAATGAAAGGAGTCTATAAGGAAAATCTAAAGGGAACAATGCTCACATCTTGAAAATAATGCAAGCTCAAATAAACAACCTAATAACAAACCTCAAATATTTAGAAAAAAAAAAAAGTCAAGTTCAAAGCTCATACAAGGGAGGAAATTATGAAGACAGAGCTGAAAATAATGCAGTCGAGACTATGACAGTACAACAAATCAATGAATTAGATAGCTGGTTCTCTGAGAGATTAAATAAAATTTATAAAATCTTAGCCAACCTCATCAAAAGTAGGAAAGTAAGTTTCAAATTCATGCAATTCACAATGAAAAGGGTGGGCTGGGGATTTAGTTCAATGGTGCCATGCCTGCCTTATACACACAAGTTCCTGACTTCTATCTCTAGTATGAAGAAGAAAAAAAGATCCTGTAAAACTACAGAAGATCATTATTATCTACTTTGAGAACTTGTACTTTAATATGATATGATATTATATTAATATGATAATATAATATATGGAATATATTATGGAATATACGGAATATATTATGGAATATATATATATGGAATATATGGAATATAATATATGATTAATATATTAATATGATACATACTTTAATATGATAGAAAATACAGATTAAATGGACAGATCCCTAGATACATATGAATTAGCAAAGCTAAATCATGGAGCAACAAAAATTCTAAATAACCTTATATCAGCAATGCTCCTGGTAGGAAGAACCAACATAGTGAAGATTGCCAAAAATTGTTACACAAAAATCCAAAAATTGTTACACAGATGTAATGCAATTCCACTCTAAATATCATTAGCATACCTAACAGAACTAGAAAAATAATTCCTAAAGTTCATTTGGAATCAAAAGAGGACTAGAATAGCAAAAATAAAGGCAAAGCAGGAAGCATCATAATCTCTGACTTGAAATTATGCTACAGAGCTTCTGTGATGAAAAAAAAATCATGATATTGGAGAAAAAAAAACCCTGAAGATCAATGGAACAGACTGGAGGATGCAGAAAGAGCCTCAAACATATTCTACCACCTTATCTTTGACAAAGAAATCAAATATGTTCACTGGAGGAAAGACAGCCTCTTTAATAAGTGGTGCAGAAAAAAATAGTCTTTTTGTAAGCTGAAAACTAAAACTAGATCAATGTCTCTCAACGTGAACTAAACTAAAATAAAAATGGATCAAAGATCTAAATGTTAAAATAGAAACATCAAATGTACTGGAAGAGAGAATAGGCAGAGCACTTGAAGACACAGGAGTAGGCGAAGACTTCATGAACCAAACCTAGACCACATCGGTAATATTACAAAGAATCACATCTCAGCTTCATTTTATTAAAAGCTTTTGTATGGCACAAGAAATTACCAACAGAGTGGTAAAATAATTTACCCACCAGTTCCTCAGATGAAGGACTAATATCTAGAACATATAAAGAATTGAGAAAAATCAACCCACCTGAATTTAAAGACTCAGTCCAAAAATGAACTTGAGATGAATACACACTTCTCAGATGAAGAGATAGAAACATCAAACAAATACATGGAAAAATGTTCGTCATTAGTCATTCAAGAGATCCAGATGAAAACGATGCTGAGATCTCATTTCACTTCACAAAGAATGGCTGCTATCAAGAAACCAACCAATAACAAATGCTGGGAGAACAGAACCTGCTCCATTGTTGAGAAGAGTGGAGACTGGTGCAACTCTTGTGGAAAGCAGTGTGAAGACTTAGAAAAAACTAGGATTAGAGGGTCCATTTGATCTAGCTATTCCCCTTCTGAGTATCTTGGCAAAAGAATTAAAAGTATCATACCACAGTGATATACACACACCTGTTTTTAGCAGTATGTTTTATAATGACTAAATAACCCAAATGCCCATTGACTGACAAATAGATAAAAAAGATTAGGGGTTTTTAACATAATGAAATACTATTCAGCTATAAAGGAGGATAAACGAGACATTTCTAGTCAATTAGATGTATTTTGAGTACTTACTCTTAAGAGAAATAAATAGAATGCCCATGTCTAAATATTACATTGTCTTTTTAGTGTGAGATATTGAAAATGAAAATGAAGATCAAAAATAATAAATATCGTAAAATATAAAATTTTCAAGATTATATCAAATCTATAAAACTTTATCAATATTTATTTTATATAAAAATGTATAATATTATTAGGAAATTAGCAAAAAGATAGATTAGCAAATGAAAATACATTCTTTGAAGATCATGATACAATTAATTTATCATGGTTATTCTCTAAAAGTTTTTGTTATGAAAATTTTTTATACAACGGATGTTAATATTTTCTGTGTTAATATCTACTTATAATACATCAAAATAAAAAATTTAAAAATATATGGCCTCTTTTGATTAGGTCAGCATCAAACAAACCTAAGCACATGAACCTAAATGGCCAGTAATAAAGGATATTCTATAGTATGAACCTTTTTCCACAATCTGGAAATGTGGAACAGAAAACCCTTTGTTGGAGGTTGCTCTGGGTGAAAAGAAAAACACCCTCTTCCCTGATCTGCTCCTTCCAGCACTTTCTCTGTAGGATTGTAGTATTCTTGAAGCAACTGGAAGTGAGTGGTCTACATAAGAAGAGCATCTCCAATCTTAGATCAAACAGCAACAGCCACATTAAATGCCGATAACTCTTCTAGTCAGCCACTGGCCTCTACCTGTGCACCTGAGTGTTCCACATGAACACATTTTCTTTGTCTAAAGTGACTTTCTATTCAGCCTTGAAAGTACTGCTGGGCTTAGTCTGAAGGTCCCAAGGCTGAAATAAGGAGTTGAATTCACCCTTTTTGTCCTTGGCTTGCTGACTCCCATCATGGAAAAAGAGTTTTCAGGATGTATTGGTACAAGTCGAGAATGGTTTATTGAAGATTTTAGGACACAGTGAAGAATGGAGTGCAAAGCCTCAGAGAAACAAGATGCTTTCCACTTTGGAACTGGGACATTTATACTTCTCTTGGAGAGATGGAGAAAATGTGCCTCACTCATGAATTGTACTGGCCCATTCTATAAGTCTTGGTGTTATTTTAGTAGGTAATTTTAAACTCGTTGGCTTTGCTCAGTCTGCTGCTTTATCTTGTGACATTCCCATTCCTTACTTTTTCAAGTAAGCCAGTGTAAGAATGAGTATTCCTAAGAAATTTTGGGTGTGATGGTAGTGAAGGAGTCTAATTTTAACCAAGTGAATGTTGATGTGTCACCTTGAATAACTTCAGTCAGTTCCTCAAAGTTTCAGTCTCTTTAAAAGTGTATGTTTTAGGTGTAATTTTTCTTCTTACCTATCTTTCTTTTTTTTTAAATTATCTTTATTGGTACATTAAATATACACATCATGATTGCACTCCATAATGGGGATTTGTACCAGTATAAGACACAACTTAATTCTCATTTTTTCCCATAGCCCCACCCACCCTACCACCCCCCC